>JAOTQE010067439.1:0-17497 GCA_025631205.1 Nesometra sesokonis
GCCATAACTGGAGAGCAGCCTTAAGAGCTGGATCACAAACCTCTGCAAAAGCATATATTGACCTCTGCAACAAACGATGCAATAAGAGACGTTAGCATCGTCAGGAATGACGGAAGCAGCCTACTACTATTTCCTCCTGTCAGACACTAGCCTAGCCTAACTAATCAATAAATGTGAGGTCTCACCATAGTATGAATCTCATGGTTGAAAAATTAAAAAACAAAAAGAGTTATTGGTGCCTTAAGATAGAGCACAATATAAGCTGTAATTTATATTCTCACAAATTAGGCTAGACTGGACCCTTAAATAGGCCTAGAATTTGTTTAAAGTATTGAATTACAATTATAACATTGTAGAAATATTTTCTGGAGATATTGAAACATATACTTGTATTTGAATCCCTCTTTCTTATAACAAGTCATATTCGGTATTGCCCACAGCTCATTTAGTATTTGTCAGATATTTACTTATGCTACTGAATTACCAGTTTTGTTATTGTATTTACCAAAATTGTTATGGTAATTATTATGGTACAATAGTATTACAGTTAAAAAAAATTAAGTCATCCAATCTCTTCTGGCAGAGTTTACAATTATGAATTTTAAATTTAAATCTTAAAATTTCCTCCACAACTTTTCCTGGTATTATTGGAATGAACTTTGCCTTTGGAAGTTAAGATGTCCATACGATAGTGATTATGATGGCAGTAGTAGTGATGACAATCGTGTTGTTAGTTTCATAGTGCCAATTCAAATATCTAATTTCAAGTCTATTATATCAGTAAATTTCTTTAAGGACAAATAATAACTCTCAATCTTGTAAGGTCATTTAATTTCGAATTCTAAGTTATTTATATATTTAAACAAAATTCCTTTGTGTTTTTGTTTTTCAGTTTCATAAACAACCTGAAAAATATGAAGCTACATTAGATTATTTAAATATGGTATTTACCGGCGCTTTTGCTGTGGAATTTTTACTTAAAATCATTGCATTTAAACCAAAGGTAAGTTGATGTCAAATAAGGTAGCCAGATGGCAAAATGTATTTTGTTTGGTACTTAGACTTTGTGGTTGGAAGTTTAATCTCCACGCTGAACATCTAAACTGGCTATACTTAGATACTGTTGAGCCTCCATGTGCGGATACGGACATCTTCCATAACAGCCACTCATTCAAAACTGTTTACTGTAGATCCCTCTATGTTCGCGTGCTATTAATTTTTGCGAATTTCGCGATGACTTGACGATCGCAAAAATTAAAGGCTGCGAAAATCTCAAAGAAAAATATAGGAATTTAACATGTGTAGGTCGAGGTCACGCGCGTAGGCCGATACAGGCCAAGCTTAGGGCTAGGCCTAGTCAGGCTGAGAAGATCGTCTAAAAATAATTTTATTTTGTGAAAATAATAATTTTGGCACTATTCCAAGACAGATATGTTGTAAATGTAACTATCGTAATAATTTGGGTTTCAAAATCCCATTCGTTGGTTAAAAAATCGTAGTTTGAAGGCAGCTTAAATTACTGGAGGCTGCCATTTTATTGTAACCTTGCCTAGGTGGCGCTATACAGTAATCGCATGTTCATTGAAAAATAATTTGCAAGATAAATTACCGACGATAATAATACCGAAGTCAAGTTTTTTTTTCGAAATGGCAGTTAACGTCATTGGTCAATAAATCATCGTAGCCTAATGGAGGGCAGTAAATCTACGTGGCAATGGGTGAATAAAATCGTGAAAATTGTCAACTGAAAATGGCTTAGGCCTAGCCTCTGGCCTAGGAAGAACCAGAGTCGGCTCGCAATCCATCGCTATGATAGCCTATTATACTGGTACTGATAGCTCGCGATATTTGAGGTAGGTGAATCGGGGGCCTATTAAACATTGTTTATCACGGACAAGCACTCTAGTTTTAAAACTAACATTATGGTTCTCAACTAAATATGATTTATGTCCAACGTAATAACAGGTAAAAATCGCGAAAATTATTGTGTTTTGAAAACGTCCCATCGCGAAAATCAAAGTCGCAAAATGTTAAAAATCGTAAAATCGCGAATATTTACGGCCGCGAACATTTAGGGATCTACAGTATTCTTCCTATCTAATTAGTGCATATGGTACCTCTCATAAGTGGCTACATTCCATAAGCATCTGTAGGCACTGTTTCACTTAAAATTTAATTTTTTTGCATGTTAATTTACCTATCATAAGCATCCATCCCGGCAAGTTTTATTATTTTTGTTACAACGAATACAAACTTATGTATAAAATCCTTATATTGTAATGGTGAAAAATGATATTACTAAACCAATTGATCTTAAAAACCGATAAATAGTATGTAATGAAAAAATATAGAATGCCATTTGTAGAAATTTGAGGGGCTGTTTGCATTGAGAAAGCTGTGAAATGTCGGGCATATGATTTTATGAAGTTTGGCCCTCTTTTTCCAGAATTCTTGTAAGCAGACACTTTTTCCCGGCCCTAGGTTGTCCACTTGCATTAGTGCAAACTGTACCTCAATTTGCATTAAAACTATGTTGTAAAAGTGCCTACTTCTACTACTACTTATCCTTGATTTTTTATATGGGAATCAATAAATTCTCTGCCAGAGGGTGGGGCCTGTTTGGCTTCCAAGCATGCTGATCATGTGAGTCTGTGCTAGTCATGTCCATCTTTTTTCAGTTCTTGTTTTAAGTAATTAATTAAGCAAATTGGCAATTTTGTATCATAACCTATTAGAACCATCCAAGCATCTACTTGTTTTTTTTTTCTATTTTATGATTAAGTCTGTAACATGTTGATGGTTGAAAATAATTTTTTGAAATTTGAAAAATCTCTATGGGATGCATCCCTTTAAAAAAAATAACTCTGTTAACATGGTAGATAATGGTAGTGTCAAGGTAGATAGTTAACAGTGTTAACCTTATTAAAACTATATCAAGGGATACTACCAAGGTTATGGTCTGCAAGTATACATAGGAAAATATAGCCATTATTTAGAATAAACCTTAAGGCATTAATAACATCAACAGACAGGGTAATTATATGCTACCCTACTAGGTAGGTCTCTGAGGTTCTAGGTAGATCTCTCTAGTAATTTAACATGGTAGATCTACCTGATCAAAGGGTGTCATTTTTTTCAAAGGGACACCTTGGTTTTATCTGTGTTACTCGATTAGTATTATGTTGTCACCGGAAGGATGCAACTGAAATTAAGTCCACTTTGGATCTTTCGTGGGCTATTCTTAGTGCTCTAACCGCATAAATCAAATAAAATCAAATAAAAAAAGGATTTACCTCATTGAGTCTAAAATTTCATTATTTTTTTTCAGAACTATTTTCGTGATTATTGGAACGTATTTGACTTCATAATTGTACTTGGTAGTTTTATAGATATTATCAGTCAAGAGCTAGATGTAAGTTCAATTTTCTTATCATATTTTCAGTTTCTAGTTGAAGTATGTTTTAATTTTATTTAAGTTGTAGGTAATTAAATTAATTAAAATGCCATTATATTTTAAGTGTACATCCTTATTTTTCTCATTGTTGATGTTATTCTATAGTTAATCAAATTTGAAACTAGGTATGGTATCGTGTTTAAAGATTCACAAACATATACAAGACAAACTATGATGAATTAAGTCTTATGAAGTTTAAGCCCAAGTATATTTGAGGCGTGACACAGCAAAACCACCAAGTTGTAGGAAAATTGAAATTTGAGTTATTGTTAAAACTATATTTTACTTTTTGCAAGTTTTAAAATGAGGGGACAACTATCAAAATAAAAAATCTAGAACTGAAGTTGTTGGACAAAATATACACAAATTTCCTTTGTATTTGTTTATATTTCCTGTTGTTTATTTGCGTATTTCTCAATAACTTCCTGTGCGACAACTTGGTGGTTTTGCCATGACTGGCCACATATGATATTTCTTCAAATTTCTTTTGAATTTTATGTTATCGTTTTTTTTTTTCATTCCTTTGCTTTCATTTTCCTTCCATTCTTACTCAACAGGTGGTTTGTTTACATTGAATTTTTTAATGTTTTATGTCGCTTGTTAAAACTTAGTACAGTATATGTGTATTGAATTTTTGGCTACACTGGATTTTAAAGTTGTGGGGAAACAGAAAGACTAGCTGTGACATAATCATTACTTTTCTATTTTATTAAAATAAATTTGGGGTTGCCGTTTTTACCATTAAAAAGTTGGTGGGATGATCCCCACCCAAAACTTTGTGCGTGTGGGGAGAGACGGAGGCATCCCCCTACGTCTGCACCTGTGTTTAACTACATAACTGCAATTATTGCTAATTGTGTGTTGTAACATTTCTAGAGCATAGTGTTTCTTTGAATATTACAAAAAAATAATTGATTTGTTTTATTAAATTTATTTGTATCCTATGAATAAATTTGAATAATCTTCAATTTAAATAAAATAAAATTAAAATAAATAATTTAAGTAAATTATAGATTATTTATTATTAATTACAAAATCTTGTACCATATACAGTAATTAAATAAAAGATTACAGTTTGAATTATAAGTAATTACTAATATGCTATTTATATAAATTAATCTGCGATATATATATTAAATAACATACAGTTAAAAAAGTATTCCATTTGTAGAACACAAGTTTTTTAATGCATGTACAACACAATAATTATATAACATACTATATGAATACTTATTAGTATGCTATTTATATAAATTAATCTGCTATATATATAAATAATGTACATTTTAAACAAATTATTTGTAGCAATGTAAGTTTTATAAACTTTAAAATCTACTATAATTAACATATAGCTTAAGACTTTCACTTCATGTCCCTGGTACATTGTTAGACTGCATATACCTTGTACCAGCAATATGATGAATATAAATATTTTGTGTACACTACACATGCCCACTATATTTTATATAAGAAGTTTAAGATATTTGCAATTCTTAAAAATATGTTACCTGCTCATGTATATTACGTAAAAAGCACCACATGATAAGTATTTCTTAGAAAAAAAGTATTTTTTCACATTGCTGAAAAGAAAGGAAGTCCATTATGGTTGCCATGGAAACATGTAGCCACATATGGAAATTATTATTTCCCAACCCTTCCATAAAAAAATTAATTACCCTAGCCACAGATCATATAGGATTGGTGCGCTATCCACAAATCATACAAATTTTCAAAATAATTTCTTTATTTATTTTATGCCATTTATTAAAAAACAAACCTTGTTTCCTTAAAAAAATGTCCAACACAGTTCATGGTTAACATCATACAGTGAAAGGTTTAAGCAAAATTTGTTGTTCATGTAAATAAAATTTGTATCTAAATGTACATTAGTCTATTTATATTGATGTATCTAACCCCTCCTAATATAATGATATATACAAAAATATATAATAGCATATAATAATAATAGTACATATTGCTGCTTTCTGAGACTGTGTACAATGTCATCTAACACATACCACATGCAACTGTAATTGAGGAGTGGCCGATGCTCCTGTTTAGGGGGTGGGGGAGTAACTTATTCTCATCTATCTGCAACATTATAGAGTGGATTGTTTTCCATGTGCTTTTTTCTAATTACTGTGGTAAATTTAAACAGCTTGGAGGCCTTGGCAATAAGTCATGAATAACTCTAAGTTATTATTACTAAAATCAAAAGGGCTACCTAGTTATTGGCATAAGTGTAAAATTTGATGCTTGAATATTTTCCTTAGTAGGCTTTTACAACATTTTAAGTTTGACTATAAAATTATATTGTATTTCCCTATGCAACTAAGAAATGAAAGTTCCACTCAATAATTTCAGATAAGAATGTATAATGCATGCTCTGAGTAGTGATCCATTATCCAATGTTCAGGGTATTCGAGTACCCCCTTCCAGATGTAACAAAGAACAAAATTGGTATATGAATACTGAGGGTTAGGACTTTAAACATTCTCTATAAGAAGATACAAGGTTTCTCCAACCTCCTTTAGATGAAAAGAACTTGCCAAAATCAGGGTTTGAGCCCATCCCTATCCAAATATACCTCTATTACCCAGGTATCAAGAAAATGATGATGACATAATGAATGTCAAAATATTAAATCCCAATATGATGTGTATTTCAATACAGGGCATGTGCATTAGACTCTCTTAATTCAGAAATGCTTCTTAGATTGTGCTCTAATCATCATAATTCCAATCATTGAAAACATTGTGTGCATCTAGATTGTGCTTAATTAGTAATTAATTCATTACATTTATTTCTCTTTTATTTTGTATCTGACTTTTGTATAATTTAATGATTCAATAATTTTTTTGTCTGTTTTGAAGTAATTATAATGTTCCATAAATTTGTTTCATAGATTAGGTAATTAACATTTACATAATATTTAATTGAATAGTGTAATTGTGATTTCTTGGTTATTTCAATTCTAACAACAATGTGCTATCCACTTGATTAATCATTGGATAGAATGAGTGAGTGAGGGCTCGTAAGGTTTTAAAATATTTGGAAAGTCTTGCTTGCCCCAAGATGACGGTCCACCACGTCACAATTTATAGTAAAAAGATCTGTTAACCGCAGCAATCAACAAAAATTATTATGCTTCTTTTTTTTTTAGTTCTAAGTGTATAATTTTGATTTGATATCTTCCAGTGAATATGTGATTTTCAAAAAATAAAATATATCCAAAATAATTATCCATTAAAATGTAAATACAGTGAAGTCTAAAAAAAAAACCCCAAATTTTTTCTACCGTGCCGTTCGTTTGGTTTTCCACACTGTTGACTGTACCAGATAACCCACAAGGTCTTAAGACTTAGCTGGTTCAATCAGCAAAATTCTGACTATACAGTACTGCGCTTCACCGGGAAAGGTCATTAGGTTTTTTTAATGTCAGAATCACTGAATTACATTGATACATTACTCCTGATGGAATAGTCTGTCAACTTAATTTGCTAATTACCACAACAAATGATGATGGTATTCTTCTACAAATTGTGAATCATGTTTGTACTTTTCTTGGAGAAATACTTGGAACACATTTTGTTCTTATAGTCACAGTTTTTATAGATGATGCATTTTCCTGGAGGGGATCAATAGATTTACGAAATATTTTTGTTCATTTTCAAAGGTCACAATCAAATACAATTCTGTTACTTGTCAACATTACGCTTTACAGTCGACCTTCTCATTTACACCACCATTGCGCTGGAAGGTGTTTGTAAATGAGAAAGTTCGTAAATGAGAAGGTTCATGTAAACTGGTCAAGTGAGGCCTCCAAAATACTTATTTGTGTTTATTTTGTTCTCTTGGTTGTTAAACAAAGTTGTTTAAATGAACTAGGAGGAATAAAATATGAAAAACAAAAAAATATCAAAGATATATTATCGTCAATTACATCAGTGGCCATTATTTTGCTGATGTCATTGACAGAATAGTGTTTGTAAAATAGAAGATTTGTTAATGAGAAGTTCGTAAATGAGAAGGTTGACTGTACTTACAAATTTGTAACATATGAACCATATAGAGGGCGGTAGATACAAATTTCAATTGAAGTGAGATCTGAGTATGACGATAAACATTTGAAAAAGTAAATTAGATGTTATATTAATGACTATTATTCTATTCCGGGGTATTTTTAGTGCAAGCTCCGTTCCTTTCATATTCAAAGTGCTAGCTCACAAGATCTTTTGAATTAAGTATTGCCTAATCTTTAAGCAAAAGATATTTCCATGCAGAATAGGTGACAAGTTGATTTAAGTTGGCAATTGACATAAAGCCAAGGGCATTCAACATGGATACCTGGCAACTATTTGAATAAGATTTACTATGTTGAGTTGCATTGTTCATAGTATTACTTATAAATATTTATGCAGTAAAAAAGTATTTATATTCAACACATAATGGAATAATAACAAGTTTAAATGTTTTTTTCTTTCTTTTGCTCACGACTAATGCAGTTTTTATCGGTAAATTACATGTTATAATATGCTTTCAGTTTTTAGCAAAATTGTCATAATTTCAGCTTGCGTGTTTTTTCACCAGAGGTTTATTATGATTTTCAACTGTCGTTTTTCCCTGTCTGCAAATTCCTGAAGATGTGTAAATTGAAGAATGTTGTTTTGTGAATTAAAGTTTCATAGTAACTAAAGTCCCTGTATGTGGTGCATGAATGTATCTACAGTATTACCCAATTCTATTTGAATTATTGAAATTAGTTAAATTATTTTATCTCTGTATTCCTAGTATTTGTTAAGCAACTTGTCTTTGTTTTTGTGTCAATATATTCCATACTTTTTTCCAGGTTTTTATTAAATATGTGCATAATTATTTATTATATTTCCCCTTTATCTATCAAAGTATTTTTTTTTTATTGAAAATCTTTTACAAATAACTGCAAAGCCCTTCATTTGTGTATGACTCCTATTTTCATTGCACTTTTTTTAATAATCATTATTATAGTGTATTTTACAATCTTTAATTTTTAACCATTTTTATTAATAAATTTTCATCTCCAAAATGCAGAACAATTTGTTTAACTCTGATGCACTGATTAATCAATTAAGTAATGTATTCTTTTTAAAAAAAAGTTCATAAAATTATTAATTCATAGAATCTGCATTTTTTTTCAAATTAAATATTTTTATTTAAGAACTTCAAGCAAATGTCATGATGGCATTTTATGTACAATGCATTTCAATTGTTTCTTATAAACCGTATGTAATAATTGTTGATTTAAAAAAAACTCCTAAAATTATTTAAAAAAGTCTATCTGATGCTGTACTGGGACTACAGTATTCGTAATTGCATGTAATCTGATTTAAACAGTGTATTGTAATTGTACTGATTATTATTGTAATTTTCATACAATTTTATAACCCCCTGATTGTCGCCTTTGACACTTATGCGGAAATCCATACGATTTCCATTTTTCGCAAGTGCTTTAAAATTTTTGTTACAATATTATGTATTATATTTCTTTGAATTTTAAATTATTATTTTAAAATGTATAGTATATACACATTTTGTAGATTAGTTAGTTTTCTGCGTTATTATAAAAATAATAATTAATTTAGTAACTTGTGTATTGCATGTGTTGAGACAAGCTTGATGTTTTTAATTTAATGTTTATTTTCGTAATTCATAATTTTAGTTTATAACTGGTAGGTATTCAGTGTTTTAATTTGTATTTTATTAAAATTTATTAATTATTAATGCATAAAATTTGTTCAACTTTTCAAATTTGATATAAATTTATTTAAATTTGCACAGTCAGTAAATCATAACCAAATATAAAGCAATGGTCACTAACTGACCATTAAAATTATTATTTGCCTTTGCTTTTAATTTAAAAAAAATATTGATAATCCGGGTAAATTATTCTAACATTTATATTTAAAGCCTAATTTCACATTTTTGCAATGGTTAATATTCCTATAATTTTAAAGCTAAATTTTTAAATCTTAAAACTGCAAATATATTCTGTATCATTTTTGTTTTCTACAGTGTATTTGTTTATAATTAAAAATATTGATAAATCCAGCTAATTATTTGAAAATTTATATTTAAAGCCTAATTTGGCATTTTTGCAATGGTCAATATTTCTATAATTTTCATAATTTTACAGCTAAATTTTTAAATCTTAAAACTACAAATATATTCTGTATCATTTTTGTTTGCTACAGTTTATTTGTTTATAATTGGATTATTAACATAATTTATAGATATGGATGGAAAAAAAACAATTTGGGGATAAGGTATGGGTGGAAAAAAATTTGGGGATAAGGTATGGGTGGAGAAAGCTTTGTAAGAGAAAGGTGGAGAATAAAATGTATGGGACAAAGTATGAGTGAAAAAAACACAATGTACAAAAAAGGTATAATGGAGAAAATCAGGTATGGATGGAGCTATTTCGAAGATAAATTGTATGATACCCTATGAGTGAAGAAAAAAATTGATTAAAGAAGAAGAGAAAGCTATGTAGATGAGCTATGGGTGGCAAAAATTAGGGATGGAGAAAACAATGTATGGGAGGAGCTACAAATGGAGAATACAATGTATGGAAGGAATTATAAGTAAATAAAACACTGTATGGGGAAGTATGAGTGGAGAAACTTATGTACAGAGCTATTGGTGGAGAATGTTGTGTAAGGGCAAGAGATATGTATGGGAAAACAATGTAGGGAGAAGGTTAGATGGGAAGAGGTGTAGAGAATAAAATGCCAGTTAAAATCCTGTACGAGAGTGATGTGACACATGTGATTGAAATTAGTTTTTGTATATAGTCGTCGGTGAATGAATGAATGTAAAAGAGGAGCTATGTGTTGAGAATACAGTGTATGGATGGAGTTGTGTGTCGATAAAATACTGTAGAGAGAGTGTGGGAGAAACTAATAGAGAAAAAAACTTACTGGAGGAGATATGAATGAAGAAAACAATGTATGTGAGGAGGTATAAGTGAAGAAAACAATGTAGAGGATCTATGGTTGGAGAAGGCTATAAAGGAGAAGAGCTATGCAGGGGCGGATTAGAGGAGCCACAGTTATAGTACACTTCCCCTTGTATCATCCCCAAGGGGTTCCAGTGGATGGAGGTGCTCAAAGGGAGGAAATCATGTCTGTGTGTAAAAAGTGTTAATTAATGGAAATAATTAATGATAAAAAGATGGGAGGAAATGTGAAAGAAGAAGCATGCTTGTTTTTATACTATTTTTTGTTTGTATAATTTATTAATGATCATTTTTTTACACACTTATTTTTCCTTTATGTGCAATCATGTTTATGATCGGATTTTGTACAGATTTTTTCGGTAAACTTCCAACAAAACATATTGTGTTATGTTCGCTATGTAAAGTTTGTTAATGCATTAATGTTGTAGCTCACTGTAGAGTTGAAATAACTAAAAAATGTAGACTGCATGCCTGAAAAAAGGGGAAAATCAGTGAAGACAAAATGCAAGAAAGCCTTAATATATCATTTAAATAGTTGCATAATTTTGCATAAAATATGCAATATGTAAAATATATCACTAATGAACTTGTTAGATGCTAGTATTAGATAGTATAGATTGTATTCTTATAACACTTCTTTTTATGTGTCTGTTCAAAGAAACCCGAGCCTGACATCTCTGGTCTAAAGGTGAGAGTGTATTGATTGCATGCCAATCTTCATTTTCGGCTCCCTCCTGTTTTTTTTTTTACAGTGCATGTTTGATACTGCATATATACCATACTCTCTTTCACGATCATGGGCTTGCTTTAGTCTGTAATTGTATGAAAAAATTACATTTTAATTTTTCAAGCATGTAATCAAACACATATATTCCTTACTTTCCCAGATTCATTGGTATGGTTTAGTCTAAAATTTCCCAATAATTAAAATAAACCCAATTTTTTTCATTTAGAACTAACATAACAAAAGTAGTTAATTTTGATATTATATTTTGTTACAGATTTATCTATTTTGTATTTATTGTTATAAAATACAAGAGCATCGTCATATACATCTTTAAATGTAAACCAAATTTTATCCAAGATTTTAAATAATAAATAATGTAAAAAAAAATCATTATGCCTTATTTTTAATGGATATGCAAATGTTCTTTGCCCTTGGGGTAGACACGATAAGAAGAATATGCATATATGTTATTGATCATTTTTTATATACCATATTTGGAAGTTGTATTACAGAGCAGAATGCAGGAGAACTGCAAACCATAGCACAAAGCAACATGGGTGTCAGGCCTGCTGGCATCTGGTTTTGCTGGTGGGACAAATCTTATGGGATAAGGATTATAAACCACAGGCCAATGTGTACACAAATTATCTCTGTGCACTCTATAGAACTTGGTACATATTTTGAGACTTGAGACAAGTGATAGGTTACCCCGGTGAACTGATCCATTTAGTCGCTGTTGTAGAAGTTAGCGCCGTTTAAGGCCCATTCACACCGCCAGAACTTTGCTGGAGCATTCCTGGAGCAGTGAAAAAAATTCATCTCCCTACCATTCAAGGAAAGCTCCAACAAAGTTTGGGATGTGTGACCGGGCCTTTAGGACTTAACGTGACCCTGGGGATGAGCAAATCAAGGAATATGCAACATCAAGTCCACGAATGCCTTGAGCCATATTGTAGGGGATACTGTATATACAGTATGAAAATTGTATATGTCATTTTTATATATAAATTGTCAAGAGAAAATGTTGTCAATCCAACAATGAATGCCAATATTGTTAAATATTATCATAAAATGCTTGTATATACATCACAAATTATCTTCACTGTTTACAAAGAATTTTACTACATTCACGGTTTAATGCATGATTCAGTAAAAAAAAGATATGCATTTAATAAAATTACATAATTACATTATTATAATTCACACCTAAACTTAAAAAATCTCCATACAAATGTATTTTGTGTTTTCCTTAAATTAAATGTTAACAAAAGGGTCTTTTAGTCACCCGGAAATTGCAGTTTGATAACTACTTTATAATGTTATGAGCTTCACCAAATGTTTTCCAAGAATGATGGCCAACTGTCAATTGTCTTGAAAAATGAGGCTCATATTGGCCTGTAAAGTTGAGCTGAATTTCACATTCAGGTAGACATGAGCTTAACTGAAAGAAGCTGTATTTCATCATTTAAAATTACTTTGAATGGGTGTAAATTTTTATCAATGAAATTAATAATTCCATCAAAAACAAAAACTACCGTACTTGAGTAAATAAGCACTGCATTTAAATAAGTGCTCCTCTTGAATAATCACCCTCCTGAAAATGTCCTCCATTTGAATAAGCACTCTATATATCTAATTTTAATAAGTACAGAACATCACTGACTTAATTTTCTTCAAAAATTTGTATATTAATACTGTCAGATGGTCCCTCTGTCCGTCCTACCTGTCAGTCAGTCTACCTTGTAAGTGCTGTAAATTTCCACAATGTCTACATAAACGCCCCTCAAAATTGCTTAAAATGTACAGTTCTCAGTCTGTTTGTATAGAGCGAAACCATGATACTTTTTTGTATTTTGTTACATTGAGACTTATTTTGTGCTGTAATTATGTCTTTTATATTTTTTATGGTTGTTTCATACACAATTATATGTTTTGTGTTAAGTTATCTGGCAACATGAATAAGGAAAATGCTAAACATTATGTTAAATTTTCTGAATTTTTTCTCATTTTTGTTGTCGTTTTGTAACTTGGTGCTATTATCACTCCTTCAATGTATATTTTTCAGCACTTGGAAATTCACAAACACAAACACTGGAAATACTAGCATGCGTCACAAATATATATATGTAACCTGCTTTAGCAAAGTAAAACAAGTCGTGGAACTTCATAACAAAATACAGATGTGGTAGTTACATTCACAATCAGTGTTTTGATGGATGTAGTGTTCAGTAATCGGAGGTCCCAAGTTGTAAAAACAGAGTTTCTGGAGATTTTCTTTTGGTGGTCCGTACACCCTTTGTAATGTGTAAACTTCATAAAAATGTGTGTAAAATTTGTGTAAAATACACATTGCATTCTGAAAAAGTATGGTGTAATTGTGAAAATATTTCAAATCCAGGAGAATTTTTTGGAGAAAACTAAATTTCGGGAGAAAACTGTATAAGCCCGGAAGATGATCCAAAATTCTTGGAGACTCCAGGACAATCCTGGAGACTTGGGAGCTCTGAGAAATCAAAATCAAGATTTAATTTATGTGAATTCAAGGTCAAATCGCTGCATCAATTCGATCTGACCAGAGACTGGATATTTTTTGTTTGGCCCAATTAATACAATTTGGAGGAAATGAGTACTTTGGTGCTTATAATAAAGAAATATATATAACAATATTTTTAAAAATTTAAGCACAATTTTCTCAAACTTATATATTTTTATAAATACTTTAAACATAAAGCATGTTGATATTATGTACAGTCATCATGTAAAGATAATAACATTTCACATCAGTATACAAATCTGAAAACTTGGATTTTCAACTTGTTATATTTTGTCAGAGCAGGCAACTCCATCAATTCACATCCTACAAGGTATTAAGTGTGAATCTAAAGTATATATATGATCCTCTGTGTCTTAATCCTTTAAAATGTCAACACCACGCTTATAATTTTTAGCTGGTTTATGTCACATCCATTATTGGCTGACGGAAATAAATTTAAAGTATGTATCTTAAAGTTGGTAATAATATTTAGTCAACCTAGCTTGATGGGTGTCCCATTGATGGTGTTATAATAAGGTAAATCACTGTTGAAGTAAGATTTTGAAAACGTTTGGAAACCCAACAGAACATCATGTATGTACTTTGGAAGATCTGAATATCAATTTTTCAGTTGATGCAGTAGCATAAAGGTTGTAAAAGTTAACACCATTTAATGGCAAAATTCCAGTAATAAATATAAAACTAAAAAATAAAATTTGTAAAAACTTTTGCAACAAGTTTGCCACATGTGATGTGGCTTTTGCTGTTACTGCATACAGTACAAATCTTCCTTGAATATTGAATGCTCAAAAGTTTTAATATAATACTTAAAACAATTTTGACAGAACATTTCCATAATTCATCAAAAATTGAAAAAAACTTTTGCAACAAGACACATGTTGCTTTTGCATTTAAATATATTAACTGTTACTGCATACAGTGCAAATTTACTTTGAATAATAAATGCTCAAATGTTTTAATAATACTTAAAACAATTTTGTCTTTAAGAATAATTTCTTTTTTGTAATAATTTTTGTATTGATAATTGTTTTTTTTTTTATTTAGCCTGAGAGTGAGAGTAGGATAAGCATAAACTTTTTTCGTCTTTTCCGTGTGATGCGGTTAATAAAGTTGCTAAGTAAAGGAGAGGGAATACGCACATTATTATGGACTTTCATCAAGTCATTCCAGGTACTGTATTCATTTGTTCAGTTGTTTTTTATACTTAAACAGAAAATATAGGAGGACCAAGTGGCAAGGTTTTAACTTGTGTGAGAATGATAGATTGGGTTTGAGACCTCTCAGTGTTGTTCTTACTCGGGTGCGGATCCAGGATCCACCGAAAGGGGTGGGCTTGGTTGCCAGTTTTATTTTGACGAGCAAAAAAAAAGGTTATTTCCCCATTTTAGTGTTCTGGTACCCTATTTTGGCCCATATTTTGGGGTTTTATCGTAAATTTTGGACCCGGCGTTTTGATGATAATGGAGGGGGTGTGCTCGCCGGTTGCGCCCTCCCCCAAAACCGCCCCTGTTATTCTTACTACCTTGATGCAATAACAAGTACTAGAATTTAAAGGTGACACAACATGTCCGAATGCACAAGGCCTTGCCAGTACTTGTACAGCCCAATTTTTTTGGTGTCCCATATCACCTACTGGATAGTCCAGGCAGGTGAAAAATCCTGTTTGACAATTTTTTCTGTATTTTCAAAATATTGTGTCAGTAGTATTCATCTCCTCTACCCCTGTCCTGCTGGCTGGTGACCCTTTTTCAAGGCAGCTCTTAACTATATTTTCAGGGTTGCTGCAGCATGGGTCAAACACTCCTGGATCGGCCTTTGGACATTGTGTTTGATTGTATATTTGCAACACCTATCACAATGTAAAATCGTGTGCAAGCTCAACCAATAGGAATAGTTTGTATATTGCAATTGTTACACAGTAAATCACGAGTAAAAGTTCAGATCTCCCAACCACTCTACTACACCCCAAATCACATTGTATTGAATCGCACGACTCTGATTCTGATTGGTTTCCAATGTCACCTCTATCATTACATTCAATGATGCATTTGTGTTTTAACAAATGTAAATGTGTCTGAAGAAGGTATGAAAAAGTTAGTGATTCAGTGCTTACTAGTGAATCAAATTTCAAATTACAACTGATTCTACTGATTACTTCGCAACTCACACAATGGAATTTTAGTTGATATAGAGTATATGTTTACATAGATATCTTGTACAATATTATAACTTTAATATTTTATTTTTTGTAGGCTTTGCCATATGTAGCCTTACTGATTGTCATGTTGTTCTTTATATATGCTGTTATCGGGATGCAGGTAAGATAAATGAATAGTTATAGACTAGAAACTGGTACTATATCAATATAAATTTATTTTATATACTAGTCAAATTACTTTTATATACTAGTCAAATTACCAGTTCCGTAACCTTGACCTCTGTTTCTGTAACCTTAACCTTTACCCGTCTCGTAACCTTGACTTTGACCCAATTCCCATAACCTTGACTTTTGACCCCATGACCCTTAACCTTGACCGTTGATCCCATGACCCATCATCGGCAATTCTAGCCTCAGCCTACATGCTTCCACCAAGTTTGGCCACGATCGGACCAAGGAGTGGTGAAAAGCCTTTATCTGACCTTTGACCCCACCCTTTTGAAAAAATAACACCCTCCAACAAGGTGAATCTACCATGTTAAATTACTAGGAAGATGTACCTAGCATCACAGAGAACTACCTAGTAACTAGGTAGTTTATTTATTGATGTTTTTGATACCTTTAAAAAGTAATTGATTTTCATGATGTCAGTTCTAATTAGTCTGAAGGTCTATTAATGGCTATATTTTCCTATGCACTTGTAGAGCTTTGCTGGTCATCCTTGGTAGTCATCCTTTGAGAGGGGAGCAGACCTTGTGTTAATTGAGATATTTATGGGTTTTGGTTATAATGGAATAGTTATTTTGGTAGATAGTAAGGTTGGTGAATGGTAGTTATTACAGGGGTAACTCTAATAACTACCATTATCTACCATGTTAACAGAGTTATTTTTTTCAAAGGGCAGTGACTGTGACTTTTTACCCAGTGACACATCATCAGTGATTCTGGTTTGAACCTACATGATTCCACCAAGTTTAACCAAGGATTAGCGAGAAACAGTTACTTGACTTTTGACCCCAGTTACCTTGAGCTTTTCAAAAATGAACCCCTCAAGGTCATTTTCACAGTGAACCTGCATCCCCCCACCAAATTTGATGGAGATCGGACAAAGACCTGGGAGGAGTAGAGGGAGGAGCTGACAGACAGACAAAAAGACAAACGTTGCTCAAATTATAGTATGATTTTTGTTTTTACAGATGTTTGGAAAAGTTGCTCAAGAGGATGGAACAGAAATAAACCAAAACAATAATTTCAAAACATTTCCAAATGCTCTTTTGGTGCTTTTTAGGTATGTTGTATTAGAAATTAAAAATTACCATACAAGGACTGAAAATCACAAACATTTAATACAATTCACCCAAGAAAAATTACCATTATAATCATTTACACCATGCGGAGGCTGCTTTTACAATGTAAATGAAGTATATAATGTTAGACAGGAAATTTAGGAAGCCTTAACATGTTCCTAGGCAACCATTTTTTTTACTTAAATAAAATAGAGGAATTTGCCAGACTTATGTGTTTTCTTATCTGAAGATTAAAGATATATTGTCACCTAAAAATGACCAAAAAATCATCAACATTAATTTTGAAATTAACTTGATCATATC
>JAOTQE010067450.1:0-17496 GCA_025631205.1 Nesometra sesokonis
TTTTTATCGTATTTAAAATTTGGCTAAAGTCTTTGTTATTTGGCGAAAAAAAATCGGCCATCTTTCGCCAATTTGGCAAAGGAAAATATGACCTTAGCGTGAGCGTAGGTACCTGGGTGCCAAATGCAATGTAATATTGTAGAATGATTCCAAGAGAGCTGTCTCTATTTGTTAGAGGGCAACAAAAAAATATGGTAAAAATGACATAATTATAATGATAAAAGGAATTTGGTTTTCATTTGGTGTTTTACCTTCTTTAACACATCAGCAGTCTTTTCAATAATATTTACTATTACAATTTTTGTACAGGAGAATCAGATGACAGAGATCTGAGCAAATTAGAGACAAGGATTTGGGACAATGACAATGGGTTGACAGAGAAACAGATTGACCAGTTCCTGGTAGTAGCAAGGTAGGGACCAATATTAGTTTACTCTGCTATTAATACTTAGTTAACTTCCTATGCTCTAGTTTTCATTAGTGTATGGGTAACAACTGCACTAATTGCTTATTAACCCTTCATTGTATGCATCTGCATCATGATCCAAGTGTAAAAATTGCAATAAGAATTTCTTGGAGAAAAAGTACATTTTTTCACAGAGTTAATGAAGCAAAATCCAAAATGTCTACCATGATGTTAAATGATGTCATGATTATTCAAATTACCAAGTTTTCTCATCCCACCATAGGACAACGTATTGCCCACCTCAACAATTTCAAAATAATATTTTTTAGTCAGACATGCCACGCACAGCGGTGAGAATATCACTACGCATTGAAAGGGCTAAGCCTTATAACTAACTGGCTTAATGTCTTAGCTCTATTATAGAAGCTCAAGAAGTAGTCCGATTATTTTTTTAAAGATTGAGTGTCCTTGAATACTGAATGCCAGAGGTAATGTTTTAAAACTAAAATATCACCCAATAACAGATTTGAACCCTTGGCTATCAAACAACTGAATGAACTAAGCTACATAACAAATGCCGAATTACTTAAAAGAAAAAGAGTGAACGTTTATATATTTCAAATAAATGACCAGTCAATAAAAGAAACAAGTTTTAAAAGCAACTAAAGTAGACTATAAATTTTTCAAAGCCAAAGCATTACACATTATCAGAGTTATCAAGCTTGCTTTATTTCTGCTGCCCAATGCATTATAGAGGATGCTACATAAACACATCAATCGTGACAAATTTAATGCTTGTGAATGCAGTGAAATATGACTATTGTTTGGTATATTTCAACAATATTTTACTTGTTTCAGGTCAGTAGGTACATTCGCCAGAGCATTGGATTGTAGCAGTTCAGTTAGGCAGCCTAGTTTACATATGAGTGCTGCTGCAGCATCAAGGGATATAACATTAGTAAGTTTTATCAACACTTTGTCAATATTTGATAACATTTTAATGTCATTCCAAGTCTAAATAGCATTACTTGTTCATTGAAAATGATATAAAAATTATTAAAAACATCACTTTTGGTACCATTGCTATGTCACTGTCATATAAGATATATAGATATTGATAAGAAAAATACAATACAGTTAGTCTACACACAAGAAACTGTAGCTGCTTGGTTAGATTGCAAAAAAAGTAAAAGCATTGTTATGAGTGGCTCTTGAATAGTCCACAATTGATTGAAGGTGCATTTTTATTGATATAGTAATATTTTTTATATATTTGAATGTTTGATTGTTTTCAGTTCCATGCGATGGATGCATTACACAAAAATAACTATGATGTTTCAAAAGCAGTGTCGACATTAGTACCGTCTGCCGGGCCTGTACTATGCAGGGATCAAATGGAAGAATGGTCAGCATCAGAAGCTAACATGTTTGAAGAAGCGTTAGAAAAATATGGAAAAGATTTTAATGACATCAGACAAGACTTTGTAAGATGATTAATTGTTTGTTTGTGTATTTGTTCGTTCGTTTATTTATTTTTTTGTTTGTTTTGTTTATTTCATTCATTTGCAAGTAAACTGACTGAATGGCTAAGACAGGGGCAACATAGTCCATAGCCAAAATATTGGCACAGGTTCAAGGTCAACTCACACCTAGTTCTGTTGGTGGATATGAATTGTATGCACAGTGTACACAATTATATGTGCATATTGATATTATCTACAAATTGGCAGAATATTAGCAAGTTATGGTTACTTTAACACCATTCTCACCATCTACAAATTGGCAGAATATTAGCATAAATGATAGTTACTTTAACTCCATTCTCACCATCTACAGTTACAAATCAAAAACTCTTTAATATCAAAATATTACTTGATTTAAATATGTTTATTATCATTACTTTAGCTTCCATGGAAGTCATTGAAAAGTGTTATAGAATACTACTACATGTGGAAAACAACAGATAGATATGTACAGCAAAAACGACTAAAGGCGGCTGAAGCTGAGAGCAAGCTAAAACAAGTCTATATACCTAATTAGTAAGTACAAATATTCATTAATACTAAATGCATTACTTAACCATTCCAGTGATATACAGTACATACAGTGAAACCTACATTTTACATACCCTGATTTTATATTCCTGGATTTTACATACTCATAAAATGGTTGAGGACATCATCAGTTTTAGGTGACAGAAAATAAAGTTTGGGGATAAAAATATGTTTATTTTCAAAAGAATACTACTTTTAAACATTTGAATAACCAAACATACAATAATGCGTTTCAAATTCATGAATTCAAGTCATTTAAAGCCGTTTTAAAACAACCAAAAGATTGATTTTTCACTTGGCCTAGGCTTACCAACACTGAATAAAAAATTAAAAATGGAACTGCAAAATGCAATCTTACACTTGTGTCCAATTGTTTACAGCTTAACAATGTTTGGCAGTTGCTAGTCAAATAATTGTTTCATTTTTCGATCCTACTTTTAAATTCATGGATTTTAAGAAAAAAATTCCAATCTTCTAGATATTCGCCTCAGGGGACACATAGGTCAAATTCTGAATACTGTACTGTGGTTGCCACTAAGGTCTTTGCTTTGAAATGACAAAAGAAAGAAATTATTTGAGTCTACATCATGTGCCTCATTTTCTACACCTCTAATAAATTTGAATTTTATTTTCAGTAACAAGCCAAACCCTAATCAGATTTTAAATAAGCCTGGTGTGCCCCATGATGCCCAAGGTCATATTCCCCCAGGAGCAAGAGCCTGTGAGAGCTGTTACAGTAAGTGTTATTTGTACATGTTACCAAATGAACTGGCCTAGTAGTCATGTGCACTAGTTCAGTAGTGTCAAACTCACACTTTTTAGACATTTCATTTTCTGAACAATTTAATCTGGAGAGATTCAAATTTACTTATGTTTTCATAAGTTTTATGATTTTGGGACTTTTAAAATATCTGATTTGGCATGGAATTGAACTGTCTAATCCTAGGTTTTCAATACATTGTATAATGTTGACATGCAGTGAAAACATCTGATATAATCCATTGGAACACAAAGACTAGCCCTACACTTATGTTCCAATTAAATTGTGCCATTACCACATCACTTTTATTTCTTGGATATGCAGAATCCTTAAAATTTAACAATGAACTTCAGATTGTGTACAGAAATAATATTCTGAAATTATGTAGGATAGTATGTAGCTGGCATAATGTCAAGAATCTTGGGATCAAATCATTAGTTGATTGACCTGTGCAAAAAAATATTTTCTTTTAAATAAATATTTAAAATGAGAATATTTATTGTGATTCTAATTCTTTAGTTTAATATATTAATAGATTTTTGAATGATGTATAATTTTTGTGTTTTACTTTTATCCTTGCTATTTTATAAATTTTAATGTCAGTATTTTAATACATAATTTTTTTTAAAATAGTCAATTTTTATATGTATTGTAAAATTGTGAATACACCAAGTCTTTTCTTGTGTGGGCAAAATAGAATTAGATCTGAAATTTGACATATGGTTCGTGGGAGGCAGTTAACACAGTTGCCAGTGGGCTCTGCCCCTATTACTGAATGAACCTTTCAGTTTCTTAGACTGATTTAGTTTTCAATTTATAATAGATAGCATAGCTTTTAAGCATTTCATTATTAAATTTTTAGCTCAGTCATCGTACCAGTGGTATTCATGGGGACCAGCTAACATGCAGTGCCGTCTATGTGCTACCTGTTGGACATACTGGAAGAAATGTGGTGGCCTCAAAATGCCTACTCGACTCGGTAAGTTACAAAATAATTTGAAATGCATGTTGCATGGCTAATTTAAAATATAAAATGGATTTTATTGAACACAAGCTTATTGGTTATTACTTGTATTTTTTAAAATCTTGATTTTGCTATCCCGTATGCTTTTCGTTGAGATAATAAGAATGATGTACTCTTGTTGTTATTCTATTATGCTTGTTAATGAATACTAAAATATTGAAAAGATCTTGTGCTCTTTAGAATTAAAAAGTTGTTTGAAGAGACTTTGAGCATATTACAGTGATAGAGATGCATAGTCAATGCACCAATAAAAGGAGCGACAACTCACAGGGTCCACGCTTTCAACTGCAAATGCCTTTATTTATATTGTTGTAGGCCGTAAAATCTATCATTCTTTTAGTACTCTACCACTTGTGAAATGTGTAGCATGGATGGCACACTTGGTTGAATCTTACATAATTTTGTAGATTATGAATAAACAGTTTTTGAAGAGAAAATGAGATAAACATTTTAAAATAATTACAATGTTCAATTGTACAAAACCAAAATGTCTTATAAGTTAGAAAACAATATTTTGCTGATTCAGATTTGTGATTTCTGCTATGTTAGAATGGCCCGGTTAATTGATGATCTCTTAACCAATGTGCTATTCTTGACGACAGAAATCAGTGCTGTACAGTACTTAATGAATATTTGTTTGTTTTGTTAGCCTAGGGAACACCCTGGGGCATAACTTTAAAAAAGTGGAAACCAACTGTTATTTATTTGTATAAAATTTCATGAACATATTTTACTAACTTGAGACAATGGATTCTTTTAAAGTTCTGGTTGCAAAATTGAACAAGAAGGACAGAGGTTCTAAGACCTATAAATATAAAGTCTGTGAACAAGTACAATTGGGTGGGATCATATGAATGGGGGTAGGGTTGGGGTGGTTGACAGAATTCTTGTTAGAATGAAGCTCTTAATTGTGGGAGTCTTGTAAATATTCACTAACTAACCTTAAAATACATCTGCTTATTCGAGGTCTTACCACAAAATGAGTCCCATCACAGGTGAGATCAAATTGAGATAAAAACCAAATTGTAAAAAAAAGTAAAATTGTTAAGCAAACTTGATTAATTATGTGTGTTTATTATGATGATATATATTTAGGTCAGCTTTCATTCAGGACTGTGTCCTTCTTTATGCACTTCTGTGGTTTTCCGTACATTATAGATGTATTGTCAGACTCACTCAAAAAAGGACAGATGACAATACATCTTTAACACTTCAAATGCTCTTTTCTTGGATCTAGTTATTCTAGGAATGTCATTTAAAGTTCAGATTACAGCTTGTAATCTAAGAAAATGTGCCAAGAACTATTTTGTGATTATATAACCATGAGGCTTATTTTGTGGTTTTACCACATATGATATGAATCTATATATTTAATTACGGTGTTTTGAATGTATATTTGTTTGTTATATAATTGTTTCATTTGTGTGTTTTTTGTATCATCTTTATAAATATCATTCTTTATGAAATTTGTCATTACATCTTGCTCAACATATTTTGCATGTCATCTTTAAAAGCCAAATTATGTCTAGATTGTAAACGGCACATTTATATCTACATTAATAATGATGTTGATAGAATAGTGCAAATGGAAAGACTAAAAATTGTCCACAAACTCACCACCCTTTAGGCCATCAGTTTTTAAAAAAAAGCCACATTTGTAAATTGAAAGTGTTGTAAATTGCATCAAGTTAACAGTATGTGTTAATACCTTCCCATTTGCAATATTCAGTCAGTAGGCCTAATTAAAAAAAAATCATTCTGTTGCCCAAGCATCATTTTTGAAAAATTGTGTAGGTTGATCAGATTGTTTTTTTTACAGTAAGGCCAATTGAATTTTCTGCAATATTTTTTTTAATTCATATCGTCTGATTTTCGGAAACGTCATGCATTTCGTAGGATTTTTGGGAAAATATGTTTTTTTTACAATTTTTGTGATAATTTTATAACATTAGCCAAAAATTTAAAAGTCATGAATGTTAAACAAAAATGTTGACACTAATTTTGAAGATTTTGGATTGTTAAGGATTTGAGCAACACAAAGGTTTTTTAAGGCCTTATCTGTAAGCCTGGCTTTTAGCTTGTAATTTCTGTTCAAATTCTTCATTTTTGCTTTTTAAATTTGTTCATCTTACAACTCAAGTGCTCAGTTCAAGAAGGATTGTTTATTCTGTTACCGTAGTTACTCGAGTATTTCTCAATACAAGTAACAATCCATTATTGAATCACTCAGAGTAGTGGTAAACTATATTACATTCTTTCCCCAGTTTTCAGTAACTTTTATTACTTGTGTTTCCAATGGAAAATGGCAGTTAGTTATTTTGCTTGGCAAAGTTTTTTTGTTTTGGCGGCTACAGGCTATGCAGATTTTTTATGTTCCAGTTCTGAAGTTCCGAAGAAGAAGCCAGGGCGTGCGCTTTGACTCGGGTAAGCATTTCGCTCGGGTAGAAGCGCACCCCCTTGTCTTGGGGCCCATTCGTGAGCCGACGGGGGTGCGCAGATACTCGAGTAACTACGGTAGAAGTGCTAGGAGCAATAGTCAGCTTCTTTGCTAAATCGTTGTTTGCATGATCAAGGTTTGAGGTTTTTGTTCATATATAGGATTGCATTTTTTATTTATAAATTTTTAGTGCTCTACAAAAACATTTTCCATTCAGCTCTCATACATTTTATCATTTTCTTCATTATTTTTCTGCACTGATAATTTGAAGTACATTAAAATAAAACACAAGCTAATTGGAAATGTTTTTGCTTTGTTAATAGTAGAACTTATTTTACTGTAATAATTAATATTTGAATAATTTAGAGGTTTAATTAGAATAGTGATTTGCAATACCAGTATCTTCTAAAATATTATTTCAATCGTGTCTATAGGCTATATAGTAGTAACACGCCTCAATGATTACCCTTATATTATGTGTAAGCAATAATAAGACAAATTATAAAATATATAAATCACATAATTCTAGTTTAATCAGTTATTTCTAATATCATTTTTCATCATTATACTGATAGAAAAAAACAAAATTATAAACATACATAATTCTAGGCCTATTGATTTACATTGCTAATGGTCATACATGGAGGCGAATACTATCATTAAGCTAGACTAGTTAAAATTTAGGCTGCTTATATCAAGGTAGGCTTTCGTCAGTCCTCAATTTTACTACAAAATGTTTAACAATTGGTAATCTAGGCTACTTCAAATAAGGTTGGTCTCATTAAATTAGGCTCATCATACCTAAATTATACTACAAAGAGGCTGGTAATTTGAATCTATACCCAAAAAATTAGGCTACAGTCTGAACTGCATGCAACAAACAAGGTAGGCTTTGCGTCCTTGTTCATGTGTGTCCATTGTTTGATGTGTTTCTCTCTGTTTCTTTGGTTGACTACATACATTAGATGATGTGTCATCCAATATATCTTCATCACTAGATGGAGAAAGGCCGGCGATGCTGCGACCCCGTCAAGATGGAATGGATCGAATCGCTGGTGGAATGCATAGGGTCTTCCATTGCACCATTGCTGGTTGTGAAAAGGTAAATTAATGCTATGATTACAACTACAGTATAATGCAACAACCATTTTAAAATCTAAATGATAGTCATTTACACATTGTTATCAAGACGGGTGAGAAGCCACTAAGCTAAAATGCCAGTACATCATAATAACTTTTAACATAAGATTTTCTATTATTTTACCAAGTAAAATGCTGATTTGCCTGTTCTTCTCATAAGTGCTCTTTTCTAGATGTGCTTGCTGAGTAATAATCAACTAGAATTTTGATGTAATATTTTAATATCTGTTGCAGGAATTCAAGTTAAAGTCGCATTTAGCCCGTCATTGTCAAACAGTGCATGGCCTAACTATACGAACAAGTGCAATACGTGCATCGAGCGTGAAAACACGACAAGCATTCCTCCTAACAACTACTCCACTTACCAAATTGTCCCGACGTATTTGTCGCAATTTGCTTAATATACATCACGCTGCTCGTAACCCGTTTGATCCTATAAATAGTGCCAGCATTAAGGCTGAATGTAAGTAAATTTATGACTCCATGGAATTTAACACATTTCAATTGTAATTATTGAATACCATATTTAAATGCATCCTGCTAAGTTATCTTAGGATTGGGAAAAAATATATTTTAATTACATGTTAATGTCCTGAAAATAAATTATCCAGGATTTACTGAATACAAAAAATATAATATATTAAAAATCGTATATTTCTACAGTATATTTTAACTATTAGCTTATTTGCTGTGCTCATGGGGCTGTTACTATATCTGACTCTGAAACGTCAAGTCATTTAATTGCTAAATAAATGTATACTTTTTATTACTTATTACAATTTTGTGTTTTAATAGGTCAATCCATTCCAGCAGAAGACCTTAAAAAGTACATGACCTCTAAGGTCAAAGTTCGACCAAAGCTTGAAATGGTGGTTTCAAAAATAGGCATAGAGATGTTAACTCAGAAGACACAGGATAGTGGAAGGACGCAAGTGTGTTATAATATGTCAATGTATCATGAAGGAGAACACCCAAGAATGTCATTCCCTCCCCCTCTCACATCACATCAATCAGGTAAGCCTTCTTTATGGCAATGTCTGAACCTCTGTTTGTGTGGGTATATAGGTCTTAATTAATTGAAACCCCTGCTAAAGCAATTATCCTTGCTGGTTTCTTCAATTGGGACAAAATTTGGATTTGATGAACATCCGCACACTTCTCCCTTTCTACCCTTTGTCAGTGAGCCCTATAAAAGTATTCCAATTATTTACTATTACTAATTATTTGTCATTTCAACTAACAGCATTGGATATTTATTAACAAATATAAATAATTTTCCTTAAAACCACAGGACTAATATATTATTTTTATTAACGTTAAAATTATTGCTAACTTAATATCTTGTTGAACTATTTTGAAATCATATTACTGTATTATTTAAAAATTGATGACTTTAATGTTATTTAGCTATCTGTATAATCAAAATATTAAAACCATGATAATATTTTTGTATACTGTATATTTCTTACACTTTCATTTTTAAAGTGATATTTTTACTCATTTTATTTCTAACAATTTGAATAACATTCATGAAATAAATTTAATTTTGGTTCAATGAAAAACATTGGGTTGTTAAATTTTACTTTTGTTTCTGTTGAATTATTTCTTAACTTTAACATTTAGCCCGCAAGACACATTTTACAACATGTACCACAGAATCCAGGAGTGTTGCCCGAACTGTGCTACAGCCGGTCAAGCGAGCATACCCTGATGCACAAAACGGTTTAGCGGGTAAGGCAAAACTTCCATGGATGTGAAAATTTTTTTATATAATTTTTAACATTTTATCATTTTTTAAAAAGTTGAAAAGAAAATGCCAACATTAAGTTTCTCAAACATTTTGAAACTGGTTTTGGCATAATCTCAAAATTTACTGCATTTAAATTGAATTCATTCATTTGTTACAACATTCTAACAAAAATGGTAATCAATTTTAATAAATATATTCATGTATATAACATTATTTCAGTCATATTTTTAATTTGCTTTTATTATAATCCATATTTTTTCTAAAGTATTCTACTAAATTCACAGGTACTTTTAAAGCACATTTGTGATAAAAAATATTTCATTTTATCATTTATTTACATTAAGTTATATGAAACCTAATAAATGTTACCTTTTTTATATTTGTTCATTTTGTTTTTGTGATTACATGCAAAACTATTTATTTTTGGCAGGTTTGAAACAATAGAATGAGAGTGATGTTTCTGTAATGTGTGCAAATGTAGAGGTGGATTGTTCTATTATGCTGCGGAACCTCATTTCACAAACTGTGGGCCACAGTCAGAATTAGGGCCACGAGACTTTTACCATTTTTTGGGAAAATACCAAGTTGTGGATCACTTTCTGAAGCCCCAAAGTCACATTAGGATTTAAGAAAAAACCTTCAACTATTAAGTTACAAAATATAATGTTACAGTTGCAAATTCGAGAATTGCAATCAACCCTATAAAAACCTTTGTATGAAAAAACCTTGATGCTTTTTTGTAACTGACATTATTTCATTTGGTAGGATTCAGACCTACTATGGTTAGAAAAATAAACAATTAACTAAACATTGTAAGTCTAATTAAGAAGGCATTTAATAAAGCATTACAAACACACCATGTCTCGCGTATTTGGCATGAGACTCACATTTGAGGCCTTACTCATGCTAAGTGTTTAAAATCAAACACATTAAAAAAAACAAAGACATTTTGAAGGAATACTAATTCATATATTTTGGCCTTTATTTTGTATCAATTGCATTATGTGAGAACAAACATTTTATCGGCCCCAGATCTCATCCCCTATTTCCCCCTTTTTTTATTCAAATGTCACATGATCAAAAAAATGTTTAAAAGTGAAATTTAAAATGACCTTGCTTTGTCAATGTATATTCATAAACAATTTTCAAATGCATTTTTCTCAAAACTTGAACTTTAATTGTACTTAACTTCGCAAGGAAACATCGTATGAAACTGTTTTTTTTTTTCATCCATAAAAATTCAATTTTCAGTTTTCCAACTTATATCTCATTTGGCTTGGCTCTGCCACAATTTGGCATGGACCGCCCTAGTAAAAAGTTTGCAGAACAGGATGATGGTAGAGGACGTTTTATATCAAGTAAAATTAATCTAATATAGACCAGCTTTAATACAAGTGTTTTATTACATTATGAATTTATTTTTTTGTACAAAAGAGGAAATAATCAGATAAAATGTATTGAAAATGAAAATAAAACATGAATATTAGCATAACAAGGTTTGTTTGTATGATTTTTCTGTGTTGTCAGTTTTTGAATTAGAAACTGCGTGTGTGTTTTATCTGCCATTTTCCATTGCATACATCATCTTTGCGGAAAACAAATGAACTTTTCTGATATGAATTTGAGTAATATATTACAATTTGAAATTGTAAACTTCAGTAAAGTTTATCTGTATCAAGAATAAACAATAACTCATAGATTGTACTGCATGTATGTAGTTTTCAAAGCACTTATTTAGCCATTTTGAATTTTTGTACATGAAATTCAGAGAATAAAGATAAACCCTAAAACCTAATTCAAAACACATTTCTTGGGTTGTAAATTTTCTGAAATGTCTATGAGCTTATGTGGTTTTACATTATGAATTTGTTGTTATTTGAATAAAATATAACAATTTTAAATGCTAAATTTATAAATACAAAATATGTGAATACAGTACATTGAACATTATTTGTTGATATCTGTCTGAATGTAGGGTATCCCTTAAACTATTTCACTACTATAAATAGATATCACTGAAATATCTATTTACAGTAATTGAAATTCTTTGTAAGCTAATCTTTGTTTTAAAACTAGAATGAAGAATACCAAAATAGAAACTGATGCTTAATGTGTTCTGTTATGATATCATGCCTTGTGCTTTATATCATATTCTTCTTTTTTGTTTGTTTCATTTCTGCCTTTACAATTTTTTTTATAGCCAATAATCATGTCATTTGTTTTTTAATTGATATACTTTATTAATAACTTTTATTTAATATTTTTATAGTCACCAACTTAAAGTATAATTTCTTTAAAAATGGAAAAAAATAATCTGCCTTAATGATACCTTCAGAACAAACTTTCATTTGACTTTAAAAACATTAGTCATGTTTTTGACGATAGAGAAAAATTGTAACGAGTAAGAAAAAAAAATTACCAGTGACCATTTTAAATTTCTCAAAATGCTTGCTTTTTGTTGTAATGTCAAAGACAATACATTTTACATTGCAACTTTATTCATGGTATTGGTATTGATGGTACTGTATTTGTATAGGACATTGATATCCGTCTACATATAAATGTACAGTATACATCATGCCCTGTCGCAAGTGTCTGTTAAATTATTGTTTATCTTTACCAACTATTTTACAGATTTTAACATACTTAACTAACAAAAACACTAAATACTAACAAGTTAACCTACAAATTACCAACCATTCGCTGAGTGAAATGGTTGGTGTGTGAAGTAGCAGCAAATTAGCGTAAGCCACTTATAATGTTACATCCAGGAGTAATTAGCATTATTGACTGAGGTCCAGGTTAACACTAGTTAGCTAACTCCTAATTGAGTGGCAGAAATAGCATTGTGTGGAGGGGAGGGTCTAGGAGGAGGAATCACCTACTGGCAGACCATTTTAGGAAATGCTGGCTAGAAGCTAAAATTAAATAAAAGTAAGATTTACCAAATTAACCTAAGCTGCATACATGAAAAGAAAAGAAAACAACCCTGATAGTATTTTGTATGTTTTTGAAAGACTGTATGTGGATGTATTATGAACTTCTTTGAAATGAAAACGACTGATATGCATTGCAGGGGTAGGCCTATAGTGTGTATGTTATTACCACATCGGTCTATTCCAAGGACCAACTTCACTATTGATTAGATTAGATTGGTCACATACCTGCTTTTTATGACAATTTTTTTCACAAAAAATTAATGGGGGTAAGTTAGCCACTCTATTCACCAACCCTAGATCCGCCACCTCAATTACCTTGTCAATTCGTCTGTATTGCCTTTATAAAAATTCACAATAGATCTGCATTGATCAGTCAAATGTGCCTAACTAGTTAAAAGGAATATCACTGATGGCAATTTTGAAATTTCTTATTGCTAGCATTAACTAACACAATCATCTATTTTTTCTCTTACCGTACGTATTTGACACTTACACGCTGAGAATCTGAACTTGCCTGTATGGCCAAAGACTGATAGATGGCCTATGGGATTTAATGTAGCACCTCAATCTTTAATGTGCAACCTGTATGGGATGTCCAAAACACTCATACTCAAAGGACTCGAGGCGCTAAAGGATTTAATTTCCAAATGTTTACAACCAATTTGATCCAATAAAAAAACAGGTTCTTGAATTGTTTCCTGTAGTAAGTGAATATATTGGTTAGTTTAATCATTCACGAAAAATGTTTATAAAGTTGTTTGTTATTGTGCAATGCTCCATGTACTTTTAATTGCAGGTCCTCCTACCAAGAGACCATACATAGGCAGCACTGTTGGTAGAGGTAATGATTTTGATTTCTGATTATTTAATAGTATTTTTCACTATTACTAAGGATTGCCATAATTATTGTTATTAAATTAAGTTTTGTCTATGCATATTCTGAAGACTATGTATAAAGACTCATTATGGTCAACTTTATCAAATCAAGTGAAGTATGCATTCCAGGGGTTTACCTAAGGTCACTCATAACCAACACGACAGCACAATGTTTTTTTTTATATATTCAATTTTCTAAAATTGTAACCATTTTCTAGCAACAACATATTGCTTTTCCCGTTGTAATTGTTTTTGAAAACATGAATAAAATATCAAGAATAACAGATAAAATGTTATCTTCCAAAGTCACCAAAGTCAAAATAGGCAAATATACCTGCAAAATACAAATAAGAAACAATATTTATATACAATTATTATATTATACACAATAACATTCATTGTTTATACAAAAACAGATTGTTTCTCATAATATTTAAAGCAATCAGTGCAGCATGGTGCTCTATAAATACACTGATTTACTGTGCTTACCCCATTTGCTAACAATTTACCCCTAGTATCTTAAGTGAGTAAATATAGAAAGATCAAATGTTCAGTTTCCCACATAAACAGTCATCTCTTCAGTCGCGTTCCCACTATGAAAACTCGCATGTAACGTTTAGGTAAAAAAATGTGTTGCTATACATGATGCATTCTACTGTATATACTATAAGGATTTTAAATGGCTATGTAGCTTATCAGTATCACAATTCACCCTGTGTTAGGATTTCAAAACATGAAAACTGTAGCATAAGTAGGATACAACTAGTGTTTATAAATGGTAGGCCAATATCACACTCTTTCATTCATAGAGTTAATGCTTTACTAGATATTACTAGAGGTAAGTCTGTCGTTGATAACAACTGTTTGACGATTATTGTTTAATTATGTTTTATCCTTTAGATTAGATTTCAATTATGTTTAATCTTTAGATTAGAGTTCCATTATTTGTTAATCTTTAGATTAAATTAGGCGTGTACCCTGGTTTTAGAAAGTGGCTTAAAGCTATGTTTGGATCAAGGTCCTGATCTGGTCTTAAGCTCAAACAAAAAATGAATGAAATTTGTGCAACAGCTCTAAAAAAATTGATTTTACACAAGGAAAATTAATTCATGTGAAGCAATTTTTTGTTTTACTTGCACATGCACAGTTTGGTTTTTGTGTCAATTACCAGTTTCGTTAGTTCACTCTAGTGGTTTGATAAAATTTGTCGGTTTCTACTTTTTTGCAGAGAATCTTGGTGAAAGAAGATACTATCCAATTAAACCAATGAAAATGTGTATGTCATACTGACACAATTTTTCAGTGTCCAAAACCTCATACTGACGTATTTTAACCTTAGTTCATTTCTTCAACCACTACGTTTTCTTTTCTTCTTTTCTCCGTTGAAGGATGCTTTCTGTACCCTTTATTATTTAGTATAGACCCAAATGCGTAATTAATATTTTACATTGTCCATTTATAATCCTATGAATTGTTGCGATAATCTGTAACTACGTTAACTTGAGAGCCCTAGTCACCAACTTTACAGATTGCCCATGCTATTTAAAGTGGTCAGGTTGGGACAAAGCAGATCTGGTTTGTTTTTTTTTTACTTTTGCCAACTAAACTGTCTGGGAGAAATTTAAGGTTTGGTCAGGGGATTTTTAGGGTAATATCAATGTCCCCAATACCAAACGGCATGCAAAATATGGCAAATAAGATTTTTTTTTTTTTGCTTGTCAAACTGAAAACCGTAAAAACACGCCCACTTCAACCTTGCCTTCTGTGTGAGTATTGGCCTGCAGTCGGGGAATTCCTGGCGCCGCCACTGATGATCCCCTGGGAAAGTTTTGTCTTTAGATGTCTGGAAATGGCCTCAGGGTCATGTTAAGGGATCAATTCTTCTCTTATGATTGCTGAATATTTTCGTTTTATAGACAGTGTGAATAATTTTACTTCTCGAAAGGGTCAGTACCGCCCACCTTAAATCTTCCTTACCCAAAACCTTGCGATCCTACAGCATTTATTTTCTCTTTGTAGTATACACTTTAATTGGAAATAAGTATGTCTGCTGTGAGTCAACTTCGATGCGAATATCATTTAGGCCTAGTGTAAAATGAACACATAATTGCATGAATTTGTTTGTGACGAAAAAATTGCTTCACAAAAATTTGCCTAGTGTAAAATCAGCTTAATTAGAGCCATTTGAGCCCCTGTAAATAGCAGAGTTAAAAGTAGGAATAACATTGACAAACTGCAAATTTTCAATCCATCTGTATCCTTTTTAACTAAGATTGAAAAATAACAATTTTTGGCCAAACTCTTGTCTAATCATAGCTTTAGGGTCAGTAATAGTAAAGTTAAGTTTGTTTATGACTACACAAAAACACCCCAGACCAATTTATTTCTCTTGTTTTTGTACAGAAATTCACTGTCCATATTTATAGGGCCTTAACCTCAGAATGAAATATTCAGCACAGTAGTTGCCTAATTTTTCCTACCATGTCATAAATTGGCTATTTTTGTTTTTGCTAATTTGGGTAGACATAGTTTTAAAACAGGTCTTTAATTCAGTAAAAATCAGTCATCCATAAAAAGGGGTTTATTTAATCAAACTGGTCCTTCTAGAGCTTCTATCAAGATCTAATAAAATAACTTATAAGATTAATTAATTCTTGTATATTTTACTTTCAGAATCAGGAAGAAAAGCAGATGTAAGTGTTTTCAATTATTTTATTACAAAAAGAAATGTTTTTCTTATGCATACTTTACTTGCCCAAATTAGTGCACTGATGCTTAGAAAAATGTTTGTAGATTTTGTGAGGTGCTTATTCAAACAGGCCACTTAATTCACAGGTGTTGGAAGTTGGAATGCTTAAAAAAATAATACATTACAGGCCTATTGCATTGTAACTATGAATTATTTCAACCACAAATAATCATATTGATCATATTGACAGGTAGGATTGCTGGACAAACCAACTGATAGTGCTATAATGTGAATTGTTGATGAAATTCATGCCCTTTACTCTGATTGATTTGATTGATCAGGGGCACTTATTCAACTTAGAGGGGGAATTTATTTATATGGGGCGGACACTTAACACAATGAAGGTGCTTATTTCACAGTGGTACTTATTCAATTGGGGTGCTAAAGACAATTCTCAGGACCATTCAGAATCCAGTCAACCCACTCTTGCCTTGCTACTTGATTTTGCAATTATTTAATTATGGATTATTATTATTATTGTTAATTATTTAATATTGAATTGTATGTCATCACAGACATTCATAAAACTGTGACAAAGTGTAAAATATTGTGGAGTTCTTTGTTTTCCATCATGATGTACATAACATTGTATTGAGTTCATCAATTTTAACCTCTTTCAGAGCCTCCATGTTACAAAAATTCTGCATAGGCAATTACCAATCTAGCTCAAGCCATATAAACCTCTGTTTAGAACTAATTGTGTCATCCTGAATATATTCTTCTATCCCATATTTTTAAATAATTAATAACTCAATATGAGTTTATTTCATGTTATTTTCATTTAATAGATTCAAAATTAAAAGAGTATCTTTGTACATACTGTATATCTAAATATTGTATGTTTGCTTTAATAGATGGGATCAGAAGCAAAGAAGAAAAAGCTAAGCTGGCTTGATGCCCCTGATGACGTGTTCTTTCATGCCAATGAAACTACTAAGTATGTCATTTTGTTTTACAAACATAACAACAAAATGGAATGTCTCCATAAAGAAGCTATGTACAAGTTTCATAGGCAGTCAAATCGTTCAGTTAATGTGAAGTGCTTCGAGGCCCAGGAAGAAGGCACTTCAGTCTACCGTGTCATTTTCAAACTTTCTATTTTAAACCATTTTTAAGCTTCATGTATCAAAAATTATAATGGCTAATTACATAATCAAATCTATAATACAGTACATATAATATTAGATAGTTCACACAACAGAGGCTAGCAATGATCGTTTGACCGCATTTTTCATTACTACTTGCAACAAAGGGCGCCACCTATTGTTTGTGATGCAACATTTAAGAACACAATATAACAACTGATACAGTATTTGCTTTTAAAATAAAAGAACATGGTATAACATTTAGCTATTTATTCA
>JAOTQE010067461.1:0-17495 GCA_025631205.1 Nesometra sesokonis
AATTCGTTAAAAATAGAAAACTTGGACAAATTAGCAATTAATTTTATACTTTTTGAGTAACTAAGAACAAAATGCATAAATCACGTAAATGCAATTAGATATACTATGATAAGACCTTTTTAATTTCTTCTGAATTGTTCTCTAAAGTCAGTCATTGTGATATCCTTCCTATCTACAGATCTGATCATTCAATTGCCGTTATTAAATTTGATCTAAAATTGGTGGATCACGGTTCGGGCTTTTGAAAGTTTAATAACTCGCTTTTAAAATATATAAACTATATAACACTTGTAAAATCGGTAATAAAAAAGTTACTGAATTTATATGCCGCTTCTATATGAACGTGAAAATTTACATTTAATTCCATCGAAAGATCTGTGTCTAACAATTAATGATCAATAATTTTAGAAATGCTGTTATTTGAAATTAGATCAGCAACAATAAAGTTTGCCTCCAAGAAAAATAAAGATAAAAATGCGAAGAAGAAAAGTTCGAAAAAGAAATCGCTTACCTCACAAAGAAAATTAACGATGGGAGCCATGATTAAATGAAACTTTATTATGTAAGCTAAATGACATTGAGGAACTCCGAAAAGATAAAATAGAGGGTTTGCAAGTTTGAGCAAGGGAAAAAATGGATGTATGAGGGACAGAAACCCCAGTAAAATTTCTTTCAACGTAGAGCTACACGCTCTACAAATTTTACCCACAACAAAATTTAATACAGAAACCTTCAGGCAATTTTAACAGAAAATATTTTAAAAACACCCAAAGGCAAATAAATCTCGTTTTTTATCTTCAAATTTGACACGTCCACCAGAAAAATCGTTCCCCTTTTTCACACAATTCTGGATCCGCCCTTACATTGCTAATGTCTAATATTGTTTATACAATATTGGGAGAACCTTGGTAAAGACAATACAGGGCCCTTTCGGACTGTAAATCTTTTTTAACCATTCGCTTTGTTAATGAGATAAGAGAAAAACTTTCAAATGAAAGTCAGTGGTGTAGAGATTATAATGATAACAATATTCTATATATTACAATCAATTACGACATAGTGAAAGAAGCAATCTCACTTGCGAAAAATAACAAGGCCCCTAATGAGCTACTGAAATATGGTGGGGAAAGCATAATTAATTCACTTTTAGTATTGTTCAATAAAATTATAGATTTAGAAGAGATTCCAAATGATTGGAATACCAGTATCATCATCCCTATTCATAAAAAGGGAGATCGAAAAGATCTAGATAACTATCGGGGTATCTCTTTAACCTCTGTCTCCAAAATATTTAATAGAATAATCTCTACAAATATTTCTCATTATATTGAAAATAATGATGTTCTTTCGGAAGTCCAGGGAGGTTTTCGCCAGTCACATAGATGCGAAGACCATATATTTGTTTTAAAAAGTATAGCGGATTATTGAAAGCAAATGGAACTCTGGTATTAGACGGAAAGTATTTAGAATTACAGACACATTATACAAAACTGTTAAATCAAAGTTTGTTTTGGATCCATTGATACAGATATGTTTGATGTAAAACAGGGATGTGTTCTGTCTCCCATTCTTATTAACATTTTTATGAATGAATTTACAAAAATTTTGAAATCAAATAATCTTGGCACAAGAGTTAATAAAATTTGGGTTGGCAGTCTTTTTTGGACTGACGATGTCGTGCTCATAGCAAATAATGAAAATGAATTAAATAAAATGTTAGAACTTGCTGGAAAATTTTCTAGTGAATGGAAATTAAATTTCAACTTTGATAAATCAAATATCCTAATTATAGGGAAGCGTATAGATAAAAAAAATGGAAACTAGGCAATGGCTTTCTTAAGGAAGCGGAATCTTATAAATACCTGGGTGTTCACATATCCAGAAAATTAAACGATCATCATGTTCAATTTGAAAATGTTGTCAGTAAAGGGCATAGACTGATTGCCTACATAAAATTAATTTTTAGTAACTTTGATAATTTCAATAGTCTAGTATGGAGATATTTTAGGGCGAATGATAGCCGATAATGTCGATTTCGTAGGGAGAAGTACTTTTGCATGGATTAGTTTCTTCTAATGGAATAGTCCTCCAGATATGGACTGGCCAAAAACTGCACCTGATCCTTACGTTTTACGTACCTTGCATGCAGGAACGACGTGTCATACCTGTAATCTAAAACAAAATGAAAGTTAGAAAATTAAGCTACGCGTGAACGACGGTAAACTTAACCCAAAATGTTAGCGGATAGTGAGGGCATCGAGGCAGAAGTTGAGACATGTGCCCAAGTTAGTAACATTCGTTAGTAGATCACATTGAATTTCTGTGATAGTGTGTTTCAATTAGGCTATGTCTTTAGGCTAGACCATGACTCCCTAAGCTAGGCCTCTAGTACAGCCTGTTCTCTCTAAGCTTAAGCCGTGAGCTGTAACCCAGAGGCTTAGGAGATAACAAGGCCTGTTAACAAGCTAGGGAAAAATAGGATAGGCCTATGGTCCTAGCAAAGTACTTATTAGTAGCTGAAATATTCATTATAATGCCAATGAGGTTTCAAAACAGATATAGTTGTTTGAGGTTACGCATGATTTAGTTATAAAAATTGGAATTTTGTTATTAGGCCTACTAATTGGCCTCATCAAAAAATGTGATCTTGTCGCTTGTATAGCGCCGCCAAGATTAAGGTGTGTATATATGGAATGCCAAACGAGAAATACACAGTATAACAGGGAGTTTTCCCCGAAATATGTTTACCTAAACTTCAACTGATGACGTCATAATTTTATTCCTGCCAACTCTCTCGCATAATGCGCGAGTCCCACACATGGGCACCGTTTTAGATGTCTCACACACACAATGCATTTTCTCGCACAATTAGAAGAATTTGTAAAAAATAACTAAGGTCCCATAAAAAAAATTATTAGTTTATCACCCCCACGCGCATATCTTTTGGGGAAGTTCCGATTTTTCTTTTTTTTAAACTCATTTTACTATTCAAACGATCGTTTTTTTTCACTTGAAATGCTTTGGATTTTATAGTTAATACAGTATGATCGATTCTCGAGTTTAAAATGATGTAATAGGCTAGGAATAGACCTACAATGATTAACACTCGCTGCAAGCTGGTGCGCTGGTATCTGCGTCGTATTTGCGCGAGTTAAAATTGAGATCACTACAGGAGGGTCGATTAAAAAAAAACCTACCACCCACATCAGTTTTTATGCTTTGGTAGGGTGATAAACTACAGAAATAATTATTTTTATGAAGCTTAATATTAGACCAATCATATGCCCCAGAAAACCCAACAAGGAGGTAAAAATAATAAATTGCACATAGGGCCTAATTGTTTTTTATTTATAAGAATAAATAGTGGCACGCTATAGATTTATGGTTTAACCAGGGGCAGATTTGGAGGGGGTGCTCCGGATCCCCTTTCTGAAAGTAAAATATCTATATTAACATTACCTTTGATTTCTTAAGACACTCCTGAAGACATTGCCGCACATCTAAAGACCAAAATTTCCCTTGGATCATCCCGTAACCAACCTAAAATTTTAACTCTCTACCACCGCCGCCCCACCCCGATTTTTTTCAAAAGTCTGCATCCACCCTGTTCTGGGTTTGAGCCTGGCTGCACGCTAGGGTCTTTCTCACAACTTAACAGCACCAACTGTCTAAGCCTCATAAGGAAACTTTTTCATCCTATAAATTGTGAGAAACTTGCTGTTTGATGTGACATTAAATAAATAAATTTATACTGTTTATTTTTTTATCTGTTATTGATCAGTAAACTTTTGCTTTCTTTTCAGCTTTTCCTGAGGCTCACTTCTAAACCATCACTAGAGTTTCTCGATTCAAACTTGTTTCCTTCAAATTTTCCTAAGCCAGGAGAAGCTGTAGAAATTCATGGTTCTAGCGGCACTGGCAAGACGGAACTTCTCATGAATTTAATTGTTAAATGCGTTCTTCCTAAAACTTGGAAAGGGATATTGATTAACGGTATTGAAGCGGAGGTTTTATTCATTGACACAGACTTAAAATTCTCAATAATAAGGCTACATCATATTTTGAAACAAAAATTGATTAAAATCTTGAAATGTAGTGAAAATAGTAATGGCTCATGTGTAGTTAAACAGACAAGAAATACTGAAACAAAATCCCAAATTAATGATATAGATTTGAATTCTCATACTAGTACTGCTAGTAGTGAAGAAGATTTAAAAGCAGCTGAGAGTGAAAATTCAAAAACCAGGGTGAATGAGCATCAGTTAGAAGAGCTCATTAAATCCAGTTTAGACCGGTTATATCTAGTCAAATGCAGAAGTACAGAACAACTGTTAATTACACTACAATCTGTGGAAGCCATATTTTCCCAACATCCTCAAATGACTGTACTGATGTTAGATAATTTGTCATCATTCTATTGGGAAGATCGTGTTAAAACCGGTGATAATTGGGCAAGGTTTACCGCATTGCAAGACAAGAATATATCTTTACTGCAAAAGTTAATACAAGAATATCATTTAGTCCTGTTTCTAACTAAAAACTCAACAGTCCCTCAAAATTTTAAAGGAGGTAAACAGTCACACAGCTCTAATGATTTTGTTGACCAGAATGAAAGTTTTAATAGCAAATCATGGTGTAAAATATCAAATCACAAATTAATTTTGACCAAAACTGACTTCCCCTTCGCTCTAAAAGTAGAAGGAAATGACCAGTGTGCATCTTACTGTGTAAAGGTTTTAAGTAAAGAGGAACATCAATGTAAATTTTATATAACTTCTGATGGTATATCATATGTATAATTTAGATATCCAATGGAGAATTAAATATAGATGATCGAGGACAGACAGTTGTATTAAAGGTAGCACTCCGATGATCTCTTCTTTAATTCTCTTCACTTGGCCTCACAATGCAGGCAGCATCTTTACTCTAAAGATATCCTGTACTAATTCTCACATCACCTCCATCTATAATTTCCATTCATTTGATTTTTGAACTGTCCTAAAAACTTTTTAAATTGATATTACAGTAATTTCCACAATTCCATAGTGAACTCGGCACTACATATGACAGCTTTGTTTCTTGTGTAGTGGATCACATGGAGTGGCCATCACCTTAACAGTTGCAGCCAAATTAGGAACTGCTGTAGGAAGATAGGCCTTCAATTTAAGGCACATCAGGATTATGAATAGGCCATCTTTTCTGCTTCATCCCCATGTTGATGGAGACAAAGCCATATAATGGTTTCAGATATTGGCACTAACAATTTATGTATACTTAAACGCTATTACATGCACCAGATCAGTTTATGGATTTTTTTTTTCAGTCTTTCCACTTGTACTGTAACACCAAGACATACCACAATATGCTCAGATTACAATAAAGTTTTTTTACACACTTTTATTCAGGTTATCAATGATTATTGCTCATTTGAAAAATGCTTCATATACGGTATCATATCCTTAAGTGTTACTGGCAATGTCCTATACAGTTTGATGAAACTTGATGAAGCAACATTTTATTGAAGGTAATCTGTACTTAGTCACCTGTCTAATTTCCACATTAATTTGAGATTCCTGCCCTTCCTCATTGTTTTGTTTCAGCATGGCCAACTTCCAGTGGCATTCCATATCAACACCCTCTTTGTAAAGTTCAGGGTAATTGAGTTTTCTATTAAAATAATATCTACAATTTAAAATTGGTCTGTCTTTTATTTATCATGACATATAGGCAAAAAAAGTGTTGCAGTATGGCTAGTCACAGAACTATGTGAAAAAAGTACAGTACATCAGTACGTGGCTAACTCTAACACATTAAGTGTTCCGTACCAGGGCCATAGCCAGAATAGAAAAACAGACCAGGCGACACTGGGTATCTATAATAATACAGTTCACGGAAAAACACAAACATTTGAAAATTTTATACGTGCCGGCTGCCTGGTCTACCTCATGCTGGCTACGGCCCTGTGTATATTTATCAATAGAATTGTTTGTTCTGTAGGGTAAATATCCAATAACCCTGTAGGATTCTTTTAAACTCATTTTAAAGTATAAAACTGTAGGAAATATGACAACCTATTCTTTGATTGGTTGTGATGTAATCAATTAATGCAAATGAAGATTTTTAATATTTTGACTTTTAATACTTGTAAATATAGCGGTGTTAGCTTACGAGCTGTTTTACTATACATATTTTTTGTGAATAAATAAAACATTAAAAAGATACTTCTGTTCGCATCCAATCGCAAGCATTTACCACTTTCAGACATACAGTATTTGCTTGAGGGAACATTCAACAATTACATACGCACAAATGGGTTGTGTGTTAAAATGCATATAAGGGGTGGGGATGTGGTCGAGGATAAGTTTTTATGTATGCATATTGTACGTAGGTTATCTAAAAAATTGTCTTATTGATCCAGTTCCCCTTACTGTGCAATGATGGAAGATGTCCTATTTTGTTTTAACCTGACTAGTCAGCAGCGCCTGTGTAATACGTTGCGATAGGGTGCCCCAATTACAACTGATTACAATGTGATGTACCATGGTGATCTGGGTTTTTCAGCATATGGTAGGGAATGGTTTTATGTGATCTCACCACATTCACGATTGTATCAGGAGGCTTGTGGATTAGATGGCGAAGAATACACTTGGTAGCACTCAATTGGGAAAGATAAGGATCACATCTGGATGACAAACATACGGGAATCGTATTAAAATCTGTTGCAACACCATATAGCTGAGTCTTCCAAGACCATGCTGACTGCAAGACGAGTTTAACACGATATGTCGGACTCCAATACAACTAACACGACTATACCACAACTAAATTAGGTCCTGGAACACCGTCCCGACTTTTTAACATTTTAAAACAGTCAGGGCCGGAAGGCGAGATCTATAGGACCATGTGATGACTGTTCAGAACTGTCAACAGGGCCGGATCCAGGGTCCACCGAAAGAGGAGGCGTACTTTTCCAGTCCGGGTGGGTGTGGTTGCCACTTTTTTCCTGACGAGAAAAAAAAAGGTTGTTTCCCCATTTTAGTGCACCAGATATTGACCGAATTTTAGGTTTTTCTTGTGAATTTTGGACCCGGCGCACCTAATGTAAGGGGGGCGCAACTACGTTTTGACAATAATAGGGGGCATGTGCCCCTCTGTGCCCCCTCCCCTTGGATCCGCACCTGGTCAGCGACTACCTTGGGCACAATGTTAAAATGACCTCCACGCCCTTATCAATTTTTTTGTTCAATTGCCATTATCCTCACAAGGTTGTAGTTCTGTGTGAGAGGTGTTTAAGTTCCCAAAAAAATCTTGAACCTGGTTTCTATGAAGCAAACTGTTCTACTGTATAGTTTATCATATTTAGCATGGCACTTATTCAGATACGAGGAGAATAATCATATATAGTACAAAAAAATGAATGGAAACAATCCTGTGTTCCAATTTTCATGATTATTTTATTCATGAACAATTTCATACTGATGTTTTATTTCAATACATTTTAATTGCACCTTTTTAATACCGAGTCTCCATTTGTTTTCTTTTTATAATTAAAAATATATATTGATTGTCATATATTAACCATATTAAAAAGATAATTTAATATACAAATATCAACTTGCGTCTTAATGCAGCACTTTTTTCATTCAAATTTCATCAGTATAATTCAGCTAAAGAAAAAAAAATAAATTACACAACCATGCATTTGTTCATTGTCAGGGTAGTATAACCTACTTCAAAGCAAGAAAGTGATTTGATTTAAAACAGTTTTTTTTTTATTTTCACCTTCATAACCACTCACTTTTTAATTGTAAACATTTTTTAAATAACCCATTTTTATATTTAACATTTATATACTGTAATTCCCATATACCTGACATTAATATTTTAACTCTTATTATACCGCTGTCAAAACTCAGCCACCATTAAATTATAAAACAATGATTGCGTTTGTTTTTTTAGCCATTTATACAATACTGAATGCTTTGAGGGGATACTGACAAATATTTAACAAGTCAAAGACATTTTCAATACTACCACTTCGTACTGGTCGAAATTGACCCCTTTTTGAGGTTGGGAGGTTGGATAATACTATTGCATGGTTCAATATTATATTACTATTACTACAATAATATTGATTCAGTTAAAACAGCATGATTGAAAATAATGTAAAATATTGCCTTTGATCAGTCTCTAGTGAATTCAGAAACTGCCTATGCCACAAACACATTATTGCTTATTATAGTTTGCTAGTAGTTGGCTGGTTTGTTAATGTGTTGTTTGCCAATGATTTCAGCAATTTGCTAGGTACCCAATGTCTGCTGTCCTCTGGAATAAAAATATAAAAATATATGTCATAACATGAATAGTTTTCTTTGATAGGACTTGCTGGACCATCAACATTTAAATAGTGTGCTTAAAGTTGCATTGCCACAAAAAATTGAAGAATATGATCATGACATTGTAGAATTCTTAAAATATTTACTTATCGTTTTTCGTTAAAAAAATCCTCATAAAAGCACACTGTAAAAGTTAAATTTAGACAAACCAAAACATAGGAACTGACTGGAGTGACAGATTGTGTGCTCACAAGCATTGAAACTATCAGGCGAGTTCAAATATCATACCTATGATGTACACTATAATTTGTTTTCTCGGACTGAAAAACGGTGGATATTTTGATACTTCAGGAAATTGGTAACTTGTTTTTCATCATTCAGAGCTTTTCACAATATTGCTCCTGACTACCTAAGTGTACGTTTGTCAAAACCACCCGCTCGCGCTAATATAACAAGATCTGTGTCAAGAGGTGATCTATTTGTACCTCATCCTAAGCTTGAATGCTATACAAAGCCTTTAGCTTTTCGGCCTCTTCACTATTTAATAATCTTCCCAATGGTCTCTGTAAAGAAGGAAGCTTTAACACCGGTTCCAAATCTGAATATTTTATTTATGACTGTCTGAGATAGATGACGACTCAGTGGTCGGTAATAGGCTTGGTTATACAGTTAGTAGTACTGGTATCGGATGATATAGACTTAGATAATATTGATAGTGATGTTTGATGGTTTATTCTGAAATACAGATTAATTGCAATAATATTAATGTTTGTATCAGGTGAATAAGAACATAACTTACTCTATCATAGAGTATAACACAATGTACTACTATTATATCAAGAAATACAACACAAAGAAAGTCTTAAAACAGTTGCTAATCGAATCAATAACATTAGCCTAAGGTCAAAGGTCACGAGATACCCTCTCGTGCACGGACGGTACCGTCTAGTCTACCGCGCGACGATAACGAACGCCGTCACGAACTAGCCTAGATTCTACTACGTCTAATTTGGCAATAAACAATGAACAGTATAATTCGTCAATCACTTATTGAACTCTTCATCATATACAAACAATATACATAAGTTATAAACCGTAAATCAAATGATAATAAAATAAAACATACCACATTTACGCATCATTATCTGTGGTTGGTTTCTTCTGTCTAACTTTTAAACACAACAACAATAGAGGGCGCGATTACAGAAATTAACATAGCACGGTTCGCTACAGCCGCCCCCAAATTGGCTCAACAATTTGCTAAATATAGAACTGTGCTCTAACATTATAATGATTAAACACCCGTTTACTTCAATTCAGGCAATTTGATCAATTTCACTACTGGTCTCACATACTTCTTGCCTGATACTTCGACTTCTGCGGTACGGACTCGTTCATCGACACTAGGCATGACGGCAACAATCTTTCCTATCGGCCAAGATCCTCTAGGCAATTGTTTGTCAACAATCATCACAGTTTTACCCACTGCAATATTACTCATCTCTTTCCACCATTTCTGACGAATCTGGATGTTTGGCAAATAATAATCGATGAATCTCTTCCAGAAGTGATCCGCCATGATTTGACAGTGTCGCCACCTCCTTTTCGTTAGTATTTCGCTGTCAGAATAGATAACTTGGGGTAGCACTGGGTCAAAACGTCCCATCAGCAATACGTTCGGTGTGACGGGATCGACGTCTCTGCTATCCGACGAAACATATCCCAGAGGTTTTGAGTTGATGATCCCTTCAATCTCCACCAGGAGGGTATATAATACCGATTCAGTTACCACTTGTTCTCCAATCACTTTATGTAGGGCATCTTTCACACTTCGGACTTCCCTTTCCCATGATCCTCCAAAATGAGGAGACAGTGGAGGATTGTAAGTGAACCGTACCTGATAAGGTAATAAATGTTCTTTCAAGTTGTCGGTCATGTTACGAAAGGCTGATTTCAACTCGGCGTCCCCGCCTTTAAAGTTAGTTCCACAGTCTGACTTTAGTTCAGCTGGTCTACCCTTTCGTGAGACGAATCTCCTAAATGACATTAGGAAGGGATCAGTATCCATACGATCTAAGAGTTCTAGGTGTATTGCACCAACCGTCAAGCACTTGTAGACAATGCCCCATCGTTTTTCGGTGCGACGTCCTATCTTTACGACCATCGGACCAAAACAGTCCATGCCCGTCGAGTAAAATACTGGCTTGAATAATCGAAGTCGTTCGGGGGGCAAATCACTCATTTTAGGAATGGACGGTTTAGCTCTCCATCTTTGACAAGTTTGACATCTTCGCTGGATACCTCTAATGGCCTCTCTTCCTGTAAGTATCCACACTCGTCGTCTTAAGTAGGCAAACAGCCGTTCTGCTCCTGGATGATTCAGAGCTTCATCAGTCTTCATGATTAACAACTTGGTTATGTGATGTGCAGGATCAAGGATGACAGGGTGAGTTTGTTCCAATGGTAGATTAGCATTGCCTATTCTGCCACCAACACAAATCAGTCCAGTAGTTTCATCCAGAATGGGATTTAGTTGGTTCAATCTTGAATTAATTAACTCCTTTCCATTTCGAAGGATGTCTAATTCTTTAGTGAAAGAATCTCTTTGAACAATTTTCCAGGCTTCTACTTCGAGCTGGTGAGGAGCCGCCCCATCAACCTCTTCGGCTAGGAAGGTAATCATTTCGTCATAACTCTTGAAGCCTTTCACCCTAGCTGACTCCTGCTGGTCTATCGTAGTACAGAAAACAGTTGTTCGCACTTCATAATCACCTGCTGTAGATTGGGTGATATTCGGCATCACTGGCCAATTGGCGGGTTGCTTCACCAAGAACGCTGGGCCATGATTCCATCTTCTGTCTTCTACGAGTTCTGATAAGCATCTTCCCTTCTTGATGTCATCTGCTGGATTGTCATGAGTGTTCACGTAGTGCCATTTACACCCAGTTGTTAGATGCAAAATTTCAGTAACACGGGTACCTACGAAGACTTTGAATCGACATGTCTCAGATTGCAACCACTTCAGTACTGTTGTTGAATCGCTCCATAGATGGATTTCGGTCATTTCGATGGTAAGTTCGTTCTTTAGGCAGTCCACAATTTGAGCACCAACCAGAGCTGCACATAGTTCCAACCTGGGTATGCTGAGTTGTTTCTTTGGAGCAACGTGCGATTTGGCAAGTACAAAGGCTGTAGACAACTGCATGTTATCTCCTCCTCTAAGATAAGCGACTGCGCCGTAGGCTCTTTCAGAGGCGTCGCAAAAGACGTGGAGCTGGTATGTTGTCACTGAATTGTTAATATAACAACGTTGAATTTTCACCATTGGTAAATCAGATAGTTCTGCTTCCCATCGTTTCCATTCCTCCTTTAGATTGGGTTCCACTATTTCAGAATCCCATCCTCGTTTCTCTCCTTTCCATAATTCCTGGACTATCAGTTTGGCTCTAGATTAAGAATGGAGCAAGATAGCCAAGAGGGTCGTACTGGCTTGCCAGGATTCGGTATATCATTCTTAGATTAAGTGTATCATAGGCAAGTGTGTTCTGACGGTACATCAGGGTGTCAGCTGTTATGTCCCATCTCATGCCAAGCATAGGCTCTTCTGGCGATGGGTTGATTTGGAGGTCCATGACGGTAGAGGTTGATAAGGCTTCTTGTGGTAGGTCCCTTATAACTTCTGGTACATTACTCGTCCACTGTCGGACAGTGAATCCACCTCCTTCCAGCAAGGTTCTCATTCGGTTTATTATGTTTCGTGCTTCGTCGATAGTGCGAAAACTGTCTAGGCAGTTGTCAACATAGAACGATTCCATTACCGATTTCTTCACATCTGGAAATTCACTAGAATGGTCGTTTACGTGCCTTTGAAGCGCAAATGTTGCGCAGCATGGGCTGCAGGTTGTACCGAAGGGTAGAACTAACCACTGATAGATAGTAGGTCGAAGGTGTTCATTTCCATCTCTCCAAATGAAGCGAAGTAAACACTGGTCTTGGGGATGGAGGTGTATCTGGTGGAACATTGCTTTGATGTCTCCGGAAATGGCTATATGCTCTTGACGGAAACGGAGAATTACTCCCAGCAATGAAGAACCCAAGTTTGGTCCAGGTAGCAAGTGGTGGTTGAGAACTCTCCCTTGATATTGGTATGAGCAATTGAAAACTAGTCGATGTTTACCATTGTGTGTCACGACGTGATGTGGGATATACCATGACTCCTCTGTTTCATTTGCTTCTTCTTCGGAAATAATTTTCACTAGTCCGTCTTCCACTAGTTTGGCAATGAGCTGGTTATGTACAGCTGAAGCTCCCGGATTCTTACTGTTACTTCTTTCTGTTCTTTTCATCACTGGAATCACCGACTCAGGACCCACTTTAAATTTCACGCCGCTAGAGTGGTGTTACATACCTATCTACTCCATTAATATTTCTACGTTGTGTGTTCTGTTCGAGGAGATTGATAGCCTGCTTGTCTAGTCGTGACCTTGTAGCGTGTTTTGTGGGTGGCAATACATCCATCTGCCAGAGGCGCTATACGTCCTCTTGTAGCCTTCTTTCTTCCACCGTGAATGTCATAGATGTTGAGTCGGCTCTGCTTCGAAGTAAGGATGGACCTTGCAAGGTCCACCCTAGTAGAGTTCTGACTGCGATTGGAGCCTTTCCTTTGCCACGCCGTATAGGTTCTTGGGGGGTCAATAGGTTGACATGATCAGACCCGATCAGAAGAAGTGGTTTGACGTTATTAATTTCAGCAAGTGGCAGGTTACTGAGATGACTGTGTTTTCTTTGCAACTCAGCTACAGGGTAGGTATACGTGGATAGATTGTGGTTCGGTGCGGTGAATATGTTGTCTAAGTTGAATCGTTCTTTGTCATTTCCTCTCGTCGAGATCTGGATATTGACACTTCTACCGGAGCACTCCGTTTTACCTTCATTGACCGTTGTTAACAGAATACTGTCTTTCACTCCACCTATATTCAGTTTATCCACTGCTTCTGAAATGATAATAGTTCTCATCGAACCGTCGTCTAGGACAGCATAGGTATCCATACGGGCATTTGGGCTATAGAGAGTCACCGGTACGATTTTCAGGATCACATCATGGGGCCGACATTGCTTATCAAGATACAGTTGTGATGTTGCAGGTGCTGATCGTTGAAGGGAGTTGTGTAAAATGGTAAGATGAAGTTGGTGACACAGCTTGCATGGCTTCTTGAGGGTGCACTCTGTTTCCGAGTGGTTTCTACCGCATCGCTTACACCGATTGTTATTTTTAACCCACTTACAAATATCTTCAGTTCCCAGTTCCTTGAAATTAGGACAACTGCCTAAAAAGTGGTTTGTAGAATTACAGTATGGGCAAAACATCTTTCGTTGGTAGTTCTTTGGCTGTCTTTGATCGGATATCAAATGGGTAGAGGTTGTGTTCCGTCCAGTGGGTTTCGATTTCACAGGTTTTCCTTTAGTGATATCGCCAAAAACAGGATCGTTTACTTCCACCGCTGCCTGTCGCACAAATTCTACCACGTCATCCAGTGATGGTCCATTTTCATTCAATGTTCGAATGCGCTGGTTTTCTCGACTCCAACGTATCTGTAAGTACCTTGGGAGTTTCTCAATTATCATTTTTAGTCCCTGTTGATTATCTAGTTCTCTTTCGAACCCCATCGCTTTTATCGTTTCAGCGCAATTATGAAGATCGTCGGAGAATTCCCTAAGTTGGTCAGTCTCAAACTTGGGTGCATTCGTTATTTTCCTAATCCAGAATTGTACGATTGTTCCACGATTCCCAAACCGCTCTTCTAGTATGCGCCGGGCCTCCAAGTATCCCTCAGCTGGGGGTCTTACTAGACAACATTGAATAGCCTGAAAAGCTTTACCTTTACAATGACGTATTAAATAATTTAGCTTAATACTACTATCATCTAATACATTCAGCATTAAATTGTCAAATGATGTAATAAATGCAAAGTACCTCAATGGATCCCCATTGAAGGTCACTAGCTCTAACATTGCTGGTGAATGCATTAAGGGTCTTAAGCTATCTACTACATTGTTACTGTTATAACTGCCACTGGCATTAGTTACCGTATCGTGGCTATCTACTACATTGTTACTGTTAGTACTACCACTGGTATCAGTAACCGTATTTTGGCTATCTACTACATTATTATTGTTATTGTTGCCACTGGTATTAGCATCCGTATCATGGCTTTGCATAGTATTGGTATCGACTACAATGTCTACCTCTTTATCATTAACCACATCATTATTCGTTTTATTACTTATTACATTGTTAGCACTGGAAGTATCATTTACACCTCCAATAGAAGAGTCCAAGATAGTTTTAATCTCACACTCTAGTTGATTAACATCAATAATAAACTGGTGTTGACAATCACCCATCCAATCTTCTTCTTCAAGGTATGCTTCATCATCTTCAATTGCTTCTACCAGAGCATTATGCTGGGCCTCCACCTTGGTAAATAACTCCTTAATCTTTCTTATTCGTTCATTACAGTCCACACTATCAATTGGTTTGTCTTTCGCCTGCAGTACTTGTTTCAGTGCATTGACTTGCCGGGTTAATGAGCCCTTTGCATTTCGTCTTGTGATTTTCAGTGCCTTTATCCTCTCTTCTGCCATGTTTTCAGGGATGTATCCGGCTCGAGGGACCATGTAAAGAAGGAAGCTTTAACACCGGTTCCATATCTGAATATTTTATTTATGACTGTCTGAGATAGATGACGACTCAGTGGTCGGTAATAGGCTTGGTTATACAGTTAGTAGTACTGGTATCGGATGATATAGACTTAGATAATATTGATAGTGATGTTTGATGGTTTATTCTGAAATACAGATTAATTGCAATAATATTAATGTTTGTATCAGGTGAATAAGAACATAACTTACTCTATCATAGAGTATAACACAATGTACTACTATTATATCAAGAAATACAACACAAAGAAAGTCTTAAAACAGTTGCTAATCGAATCAATAACATTAGCCTAAGGTCAAAGGTCACGAGATACCCTCTCGTGCACGGACGGTACCGTCTAGTCTACCGCGCGACGATAACGAACGCCGTCACGAACTAGCCTAGATTCTACTACGTCTAATTTGGCAATAAACAATGAACAGTATAATTCGTCAATCACTTATTGAACTCTTCATCATATACAAACAATATACATAAGTTATAAACCGTAAATCAAATGATAATAAAATAAAACATACCACATTTACGCATCATTATCTGTGGTTGGTTTCTTCTGTCTAACTTTTAAACACAACAACAATAGAGGGCGCGATTACAGAAATTAACATAGCACAGTTCGCTACAGTCTCTGTATATTTTTAAACGCAACTTTAAATTGCTGGTATGAATAGGTACAGTTGAGTTAATTTTAATATACGAAAATAGATTTCAGCTTTATATAGATATTTATATTTATAATCGTATTGTCATTGTTATGATTGAATGTAATTGTACTATGCTTTTATATGTTTGTATTTAAATATTGATAAATGTGCATGTCGAATTTTATTTATTAAAGCATGCCCCTGGATATCAGCTCCCCTCGAGGTAGTTGGAAGGGTAACCCTCTTTAAATATTGATGAAACTTACTGTATATGGAATTGTAGTGACAAATCCTCTCATGAACTTTGGGCAAGCCTACCATATTCTTGGCATAATACATTGGTCCACCCATATGTCTTGGCCAACCAAATCCATACATCCTATTATAAACAAAAAACTGGAATTTAATTTCAACACAATATAACACCATTACCATTAAGAAAATAAATTACTTCACTGATGTACCGGGGCTTTCAAAGATTCTTGCATCGGGTAATCATAATTTTGAAACTTTGCAAACAAGATTCAGAATAGGTTGACAGAGTGTTTAGCAAATATTTAAAATTCTGTGAGCTCTGGAGTGTCATCTTTTAATATGCACCCAAAGTTTAAAATGTATCTACCCCATTAAACTTTTATTTTACTGCCACTATTTGTTTTGTCATGTACACCATACCAAAATATAGCATGCTACAACAGTTTAATCAGCATGGTATCTAACACTAGTGGTTGCAATTATTATCATTTACAACTCTTGGATAGTTACCATAAAGATATATCATAGTTCACAATTCTCCAACCATATTGCAGGTGGCGACGTACAATCCAAGGTATCACATCTGCGGCACATTGCACAGATGCACTGGAACATAATATTATGTCCCTGACAGACAACGTATTAATTCTTCTATGATTCGATTAACCCTTTGAAGTTATGTTCTGTATACAGGATTATATTACTGTCCAAAGATGCATGGGTCCGGGATGGAGTAGTTTTATTTGTTTTACCAATGCTTGCCTCTTTAATTAATGTATTATGAACTTTTTTTTTGAATTAGTAAAGTGCTCATTAAATGGTTGATTGATATATTGTTTCACAGTGTTACCTGACTTATTGAATTATTTTTTAAACCGATTTATAGTGATTAATTAATATCAAACAATTAAGCAATTGATCAACTACAAAATAATTGGTTTACTGAATGATTGATTGAATTATTCACTGATGAACTAAATAACTGTTTGACTAGGATAAATGGAAAACAATTTGACCACCTTATCATTTGATTGAGATAATGACTGATTGATAGCTCACCAGATGATGTCAATATCTTGATCCGTCGATGCTATTCCTTCTTCCAAAATTTTAAATCCTTCATTGATCATTGAGTACAGACACCTCTCAAGTATTTCCTAATTAAATCATTAATAATATAAAGTAATGCATTAAATAAAACTAACTAGCATATACATCAGCATTACAGTTTTAAATAGTCATGGAAAAGCTTCATTTGGAATTTTTTATTTGATTTGATTTATTCGGTGTAGAACACCAAGGATAACCCACGAAAGTTCAAAGTGGACTTATATCCAGTGGCGTCCTTCTGGTGGTGATTGGGCAGTACACTGGGAGACAATTCCCTACTCTTTTTCAAAGAGTGCACTGCATTCTTTAACATGCACATGAGCCATGCTGTACAAGGGACCAACGCACAGTGGGCCAGAATCCACTCAAAGTGCGCCAAAAATAAATATTCATTCAAAACACTTGAAATGGTTATCGTCGCTACCAAAT
>JAOTQE010067472.1:0-15740 GCA_025631205.1 Nesometra sesokonis
GTCTAAAATCGGCCCTGAACGCTGTTATTCGTTTGTCATCACTTCAAGATGTCTTCGAAGTAGTGCAAAAGGCAATATATTGTTTGTTGTATAATAAGGAGCGTTCCTTGAATGGTAGGCCTACCTAGCCTAGGCCTAGAGGGAGATGAATTTTTTTCATCGCTTCAGGACCACTCCAGCAAAGTTCTGGGGGTGTGACCGGGACTTAAAGTTAACAACAGTTACCGTGAGCGGTATTGGCCCGGAGGATACCCCATTGGACAATTGCAATGGCTGTGTAACTATCCTGACCATTGTTTGGGCATGGCCTGCGCGGCATCAGTGACCGCTGCAGCGGCCCCCTGCTGCGGCTACTAGGCCCTAGACATCCTAGTTCGAGGCCTAGCCGCTAGGCCCAGTTTTGACCTGGTCCTTCTTGACCATTAAAAACTCTATTATCAACAAGCAAGCATTGTTAAAAGCAAAAACTATCGGATTACCGATAGGGTGCACACCAATATAAAGCACAAAAATAAAAATTATATTTACTTACTGTAGTATAAATTGAAGTTTTACTGACGGTATCCTTTTGACAACTTATCCACCTCCGCTTTTCAAACCGCGATAAAACGCCCATCAACGCCTTCAAAATACACATCCTTTCCGCTCGAGTGATAATTCACTGTGTACTATACTTTATGGAAATTACATCAGTTATCTATCCACCCCCTGCTGAACCAATTTTTCAATTACTGTATTGTAGTAGGCTAACTGTACTGTATATCTTTATTGCCATTTTCACAACTTCGCAAATATTAAACTGAGTTGATTGATTTGATGTGTATTACAGTTATGTCAAATAATAAACAACATAAATTATTCAAGATCTATATGCGTCATTCTTACTGTTACCTATCTTCTAAAATGTACTGAGTTTTGAGTAATGAACAATTACAGACTATTGATTTAAAACAGTTAAGTCTGCCAGGTGGACTTTGCATATTTTAAAGGGGAACTCCGGGATAGAAGTTTCAATGGATACATGTATAGAACAATTAGTTATAATTAAAAAAATAATGAAGAAAAAGACTTTCCAAAGTAGGTATTAAATCAAAAAGTGGGTCTACTAATCAAATTACACAATGCTAAAGAATAATTACGGATTTTAAAAGGGCTGTGTGTGAAAACCGTATTACAGGTTATATTAAAATACACCTGTTCTAATACTAATTTGTCTGATCTTTCCATTTATGTAAATTAAATGTTTAATGCGATTTTGGTTTTCAAGCACAACCCTTCCAAAATTTTCAATTTAAGTTCCTATTTAACACTGTGTAATTTGAGTAGTAGACCCACTTTTGATTTGGAACTCATTTTGAAATACGGTATGTTTTAGCCATTATTGCGTTGTCCAAATGTTGTGAAATTTCATCTGTTGTGTCATAATGTTCTATAGATTTATACATAGAAATTTTAATCCCATGAGTTGCCTTCCTAACGAATTAGGCTGTGGCAAGGATGTTCCTTGAATCGCATCAAGGTCAGGTCTATTCCAAATCATTTTACCAGTCCCCTTAACTATAGCTATTTATTTTATTTAAATGCTCATAGCTTCCAAGTTGGAAAACCAGAAATCCTGGAGATTTTGACGGTCAGCGTTTGTAACTGCTGGGTACTGGCCTATGGGTATCTATATGTACAACAATGCTTTGATTATTACAAATGAAAAGGTGTTTACTATTACAGTTATTGACAAAAGAACATTCAAAACTATTTAGTGTCCAAATAAATGAAAAATACTACATATTTATTTACATTGTTAATTTATCAAGAATCCTGGTGTTAATCATGAAAAATTCAAATTCCTAGAGAAAATTGTGTATTTCCTGGCCCGCGAGATAAGACTGTCAGCAAAAAAAGCAAATCAAATTGAGTTAAGGTCTAAGCCTTCAACATATATACAAAAGCAGCGCCATCCCCCGGCGGCAGGGCAACACCCGAGACAGCGCCCCGACTGGTGGCAAGGTGAGAGGATGTGTTCCTCCGAGTTTTCGATTCGACAAGCAAACAGAATCAAAACGGAATTTGCCGTGGAGGCTCATTACTGGATTTCACAGAAAGTTTAGGCATACCCCCGAATCTACTCTCTCAAGGGGGTGGGGGCGTGGCCTGCTATCTCCCTCCCCACCCTCGTAGAACCGTGCCGCCACTGATTACAAGCCGAACAGAAATTAAAAAAAAAATCACATTGATACCAAACTATTGTAACACTGAGTAGGCCTATAAGCATCAGGAAAACTATTAATTAGCTTAGGCTTTTTAGCGGTATCAGCTTTTTGTACTGGATAATGATGAAGATACATGAAATGAATAAATATTGAATTATTTTCATTATGTCATAACAAAACAGACACAAATCATGTTTCGGCAAAATCGTGAAAAAAAACATGATATTATAAACACGACTTTGAAAGAAAATGATCGTTGGCAGAATCCCCTTTGACTCGGACGAATATTATTTGAACATAAAACTCATTGTTTGCAATAAATTATATGTACAAATTGCCTCGCAGATAAAGAGGAAACGCATTCTGTTGAAAAATTGGTAGGGGGATATACCCGTAAAAGCAATACGAAGTTTGGCACCGGGCCCCTCTATCCGGCATCGGGCCACTCTATGTGAGCTTTGCTGGTTCCTCGGTAACGTGAAATGGACACTGAATGTGTGAATTCCAGTTGCAACATGAGCAAAGCGGAGGGTGGAAGGGCAATAGAGTGATTGAGTTTTAAAAACTGCTCATCGTTTATTCATACTTGTCACGCACTGGTGAGTTTCACCAATACACATAAAACCCTGGACGTGGGACAAGGTTTAGGCCTACTGTTAACATGGCTGTTTTTACTGCAAGTCAACGTGTGTTTGATCATATCGTAATAGGGGCAGGTATAGAAGGCTCATCGACAGCTTACCGACTTGCCAAAGACAAACACTCTGTTCTTCTTCTCGAACAGGTTTGTTTTTTGACTCGAAAACGCAACCGCAATCGAAGTAATTGAAGACGATTAGTTTTTAGGACGTTCCTCCTGCCTGGCTGGTGGTGGGCTGACCTAATCGAGTGTCTAGCCTAGGCCTAGGCCACGAGAGTTAGAACCAGCCACTGTGAATAGTGCTATTCATAGTCATCAATCTTTAGACAGTTTTGAATAATGAAATTGTAGACATGTGGAAATAATGAACTTGTGATCAGTCATTCTGATGTTGCATATTATTTGATGAAAGTGATATTGCACTGTCGGCCGGTCGTTAGATCTGAAACCGTTATTGCGCTGTTGGCCGGTTATTTAAACCTGAAATGGTTATTGCACCGTTGGCCGGTTGTTTAAATCTGAAACGGTTATTGCACTGTTGGCCGGTTATTTAAATCTGAAACGGTTATTGGACCGTCGGCCGGTTGTTTAAATCAGAAACAGTTATTGCACCGTCGGCTGGGTGGCCAACAACACTATATAATAAAATGCTTATTTAACCGTCTTGCGGGCAATTATTTTTTCCATACGACAGTTCCTACGACAATTCCTCCATTTATTGTAATATATGCCTCCTGGATGAATGAGACTAGTTTTTGGGTTAGGGTCAAATATGTTAAAAATACCCATATCGGGTAGCCTCTCCCCCACCAAATCAAGTGGTAAGATTTGTCTTAAGTTTTCAACAATTTCTCAAAAGATTTAAGTTTTATAGTGCATGTTTTACTGTACTTCAGGGGTGGATTTAAGGGTAACATTGTAGCCCCCCTCCCTTATTTTGTGCATACCAAAAATTTAAGATAATGCCCAATAACACCTAACATAGGGCAGACAACTTTTTTTTGCTTGTCAGGTTTTGACTGAGGAATGCGCGCACCCCGATCCGAAATAGTGCGTTCCTAGTTTATCTGAATTCTGGATCCACCATTGTTCTTAATCTTATGTAAGGAATACTCAAGTAGTTAGGTTTCAGTGGCATATTGTGGAGGGGAGGGGGAGTGCTGAGGTGCTTGAGCACCCACCATTGGATGCAAAAAACAGTAAAATTAGGAAAGAAATTTGAAAATCTGGACCTCATGCACCCCCCTTCAGTGCTTATGAGCACCTTCCTTCAGAGGAGATTGGCTATAATTTGACAAAAAAAAACACGCAAAAAATCAGAAATTGAGGTAAAAATAGGAAAAAAGGGTTTTTTTTTCTTATTTTGCTTATCAGAATCCAACCCGGATTGAGCATCCCTCTTCGCCAAACCCTGGATACGCCCCTGAGTTTAGTTTTATATTGTGCTCTGGTAGTCTCCAGTGGGTTCTGGTAGCGTTTAGTACTGTAGGATTGGTTTTAATCTTTTTTATATATAATATCTCTTATTATGATATGGATATAAATTATTGAAATAAAATATGAATGAATGATAATCCCCTTCATAAAACAACTATAAATACTTACTGGGTATGATAAAATAGATTTTAACCAGTATCTTAAAATGTATAGTTTTGGTAACAATTAAATAGACTTTTTTTCTTCCATAGTTTCCTTTGCCCCATTCCCGTGGAAGCTCGCATGGCAAATCACGAATCACAAGGTATACATATCCACAAGAGCATTACATGGCGATGATGCCGGAAAATTTCCGCTCCTGGAAAGTTCTAGCGGATGAAGTTGGAAGAGAACTGTACATGTAAGTAAGAGTACCATACCAGAACTCCCAAATCTCCAGAAATTTTAAATCATCTTCCGGGCTCCCGGAATTATATTTTCTCCTGGAATTTAGTTTTCTCCAGGTTTTGTGAAAGTTTTACTACTAGGCCTACTGTTGAAAACATGGCTGTTTTTACTGCAAGTCAACGTGTGTGAGGATAAAATTACCTAAATCAGTTTTCAGCAGACCACCCAACATTCAAATTAATCTCCAGTTCTCCAGATTGAATTTAATTTTTACCCGATTTGCCTCATTTTATAAGTAATCTCCTCCAAAACATAGGCGAGGGTGTAATCGTTTACAATTACTTTGTCTTGTTTGTCACTGTTAAATAATGCCATTACTCTTCACCAAAACCATTAGTAAATTTCACAGTTGCTTATTGTCAATCAATAGTTTGAAAATAGGTCAACTTGTGCTCTAATTGTAAACTTTTTTTGGCAAAACCACCAATTTGTAGGAAAATTAAAAACTGAGTTATGTTAAAACCATAGCTATCTAACCATTCTCCAATTTGGCAATGGCTACTGGAATCATCATGAATACCATATACACTACTCAAATTTAAAATGTTTTAATTTGTTTAACAAAGTAGATTTTTGGAATGAATGTTACTGTTAGTAATTCATATAATAAATTAATACTTTGTACTTTTATCTTTAAGAAAAACTGGGCTGTTAGCCTTCGCACAAGGAACAACAGATGAATTTCAGAAATCACGAAATCTTCTAATTGAAAAAAACATGGAATTTGTTGATATTTCTATAGATGATGCTTCTAAGAGATGGCCAGGCGTCCGATATAAGTCACCTTATAACATTTTTATCGATAAAAATGCCGGTATTTTGAAAGCTGACCAATGTCTAGATGCTTTTCAGGTAATTATCTTTTGGTTCAGCTCTAATCAAGTTTTACGTGTCAATCTTTCATTTATTTTATTTATTCTTTCTTTATTCTGGATAACTCATTCAATACATTGATACTGGCCTCATTTACTACTGTACGTAATTACAATTACAATGAAACAAAAATAAATGAAGTTACATATAGAGGTTTCAAATGAACTTTAACTAACATCATGTTGTAAAATTACACATAAGATAAATAAAGCACATAACAAATTAAAAATAATATTATAGGCGAATCATAAATATATTGGTATTCATTTCTCTAAGTTTATTTTTATATCTACTGAGAGGTTATTCCTAAGTTTAGATGAGTGGTGTTGAAAATTCATTTACCTTGAACATTGTCCCACACTGGAGTAACTAGATCATTTGATAAACTGACTATGTGTATTTTTATGATGAACAGAATTTGTAAATTTAAATTTAGAAGACAAATAATTGGGGGAAAATGCATTTCAAACATTTAAACAGCATATTTAATAAATCTTCATCCCATTTCACTTTGAGTTTTTTCCAGTTAAGATATGACATAAATTAATTAATTGATGTAGTAATCCTCAGCAAATAAAAGAATTCTAGCAAGTTGGTTTAAGAGTATTTGAAAGGAATTTAAATTTTCAAGACTACAATTACTCCAAACAGAACTACAATATAAAAGCATGGAATAACCAGAGCATTTGCAAGTAAGTGTAGTGTAGCATTTGGAAGACAATATCTGATCCTACGAATAACACCAATACGTTGAATCTTGTAAAATTACCAACTAACCTTTCAATTTTATGTCATTAACATTAGGCCGAACATCCCTTAATAAGCTAACATTAGAAAATTATGGTATGAATGGCTTTGAGCTGTCAACACTTCACTACCCCTGAAGTGAATCAAAGGACATTGCAGAAGCAATAGTTTACTGAAGACCAATGGAGATGGTGAAAGGTTTTAAGGTGTAAAAAAATGACATTAATCCAAGTAAATATTGAAATTTCCTAACATTAGTTTATATTGAGCTTGTTTTACTAACCCCGTTTACAGTCACGGTTGAGGCTGGGCCGAGTCTGGCCTAATTGTCACTGTAAACGCTCAAAAGGCCAATTGAGGTGCCAAATATTTATGAGGTATATAATGCCATATGTGGCAGAGCCAAGCCAAATGAGACATAAGTTAAAAAATTGAAAACTGAGGTTTTTATGGTTTATAAAATGACACATTATTATCTTTAACATGCAAAAAAAATCAGTTTCATGTGATGTTTCCTCTAAGTTTTGAACAGTCGAAGTTCGAACATTTTGAGAAAACTAAATTTGAAAATTGTTTATTCATATACATTGACTAAGCAAGGTCATTTTAAATTGCAAACATTTTTTGATCATATATATCTGAAAATTGTTAAAGTAGTATGAAAGATGAATGTAGGAACTGTATATTTTTTAAATAAAATAAAATTTTTGAAAAAAAATTGACTATTTTTTAATGTCTGTCTATTGTGGAAAACTAGCATTTGCGACTTAGGTCTCATTTGGTTTGGCTCTGCCACAAACGTGAATTGTCATCGTGTCATTAAAAATAGAAATTCTCTATCAGTGAAGTGTCAATGTTAGGGAAAAAGAAATAGCAGCCTTCATGGCCGATTTTAGGAGAGCAAAGTTACTCAACCTTAAACATTACAAACCTTCTATTTTATGTTTAGGCTATGATAGTAAATAAATTTTGCTGTCATAAAGCAGTCGGGTAATTTAATAATTGCTTGTTTTATTGTGTTTTTTTTTCAAAGAAATAGAGTGATTGAAATGATTAAAATAATGGCCAATGATCTAATAGGCAGAAACATATTTTTTAGTATGTTTGGGGTGAATGCCACTAAATACTATACCCATTAAACTATAAAATAATATACCCATTAAACACTATACCCATTACTATACTATACCCCTTAAAACTATACCTTAGTTAAAGGAAAAAACTTGGGTTGGAAAACATTCTTTTAGATAAGAGCAAACCTTGATGATGATTCATAGGCTTCCTGATGAGCTGAATCGGTAGAGATGTTCGGGTTACAATTAAAAAAAAAAATGTTTGCAATATTTGAATATATTATGATGTTTTGAACGTTTGGATGTTTGGATCACGTAAGGTGACCCAGTAGAAGCTAAGATATTGTACTTTATTTTTTCAAAAAGTGAGATGAACCCAAAAGGCCTTAGTACTAGTTTTGATAATTGTATGCATCACTAATTTTCATGTCTTTTGTGGTAATTACTGGTACACTTTCCAATGTTTAAGTTATCAAAATCTATATAACAACAACAATAACATCAATACCACCACCACCAACAACAACAACATTAGAAAATATTATAACAAATATGTAAAACTAATATTACAAGATAAATCAACTACAGGCAACTATTGACAACAAACCAACGCTGTACTGTAACTTTGTAGTAGACATCCAAAAATCAAGGACAATGTGTGCCGAAATTTAAAATGGTTAAGCCTGTATTCGCAAGAATTTCTGCACTAAGTGGAGGTTTCCATTTTCAGAGGGATTATATAGTTATTATTGTTATTATTTTTATGATGATCTTCCTTTTTGCAAGTAGAACATTGTATATGTTATATAAATTTACAAATAATATTACAGGGGCGGATTCAGGATTGTGATTTGGGGGGTAGGGGGAGGGGTGCCTGAAATCCAGATTTTGGTGTTGACAAGCAAAAAAAAAAGTAACTCTGCGGATAACAGGTCTGGCTTTTCGCCTGGTATTCTTTATACACAGCCGCTCTGCATTTAATTTTATTAATTTTTATTAGTCCATTCTCATTTTGATCAAAATAATGTTTTGGATCAATTTTAGGTGGGCTTAAGCCTGTTAAGCCCCCTTCTTGTAAATCCGCCACTGTATTATATGATGTATCTGTTTCCATTATTTTTGTAAAATTTCCAAACCTTTCTATTAAGCATGTTTTCCTGTCAATCGTAAATCCCCAAAACGGCGATTTCACACATCGTTTTCAATCGATAATTTCCATAAATAAAATTATTTTCACAATGATCAACAGGAAAAGTCTTTTGACATTTATCTAAATAACATCTAACATAATAAAAGTTAACAATTTAGATCTTCAAAGTTTAAAACAGCAGAGTCCAAATTTAACAATTTGGATGATTTTGAGGCAACATTGCCTGCGGCAAGGATTTACATGTTTTGGGCCTAGAAAAAAATGCACATTTTTTTTTCATTGTCTAAATTTCCTTGAGTTGTAACTTGCTTCAGAACATAAAATATAAAATTATCTTCAAATAATATATAAAACTTGCAGTTGAAAAGTTCTATAAATTTCTTTTGTGGCGATTTTGATTTGTCGCAAAGGTAAACAAATCTAATTGTGCACAGTATAGTAAATGCCGAAAATATAGCGGTCCAGTGTAATTTTAATTTTATCTTTAACTTTTTTACAACGATTCACAACGCAATTTCTAATTGGTGATTTTTTTATAACGATCAACAGAAAAACAGGCATTATCTACATGCTTTGTACTTCACTATGTTGGTTCACTATTTTATTTTTTTTTCAGAAAATGTTTGTAAAATATGGAGGCATACTAAAAGACAGTGAGCCAGTGCAGAGGATTACCCCAGGGACCATGGTAACAGTGGAGACAAACAAAACGAGTTATACAGCCAAGAGTATTATATTGACACCTGGAGCATGGGCATCTAAAATGCTTCTTCCACTTGGCATAAGTCTTCCTTTAACTGTAATTATTGTTGTTAAATAATCCTTAAAATTTTTGTCCAAAAGGTCCACTAGTCAACTTTCAATGAAGGAAGTATCATCTGCATGTAATGTCAAAACCATGTTGTAGCGAAATTTGAAAATTCAGAAAGTGTTTGTTAAAAAAAAACATGTTATACTTGATGTTGCTTTACAATGAGGGGTCATTTATCAAAATTGACATCTATGACTGTTATTGGACAAAATGTGAGGTCTCACCACAAAATAAGTCTCATGGTAGGAAAATCCAAAGTTGTTGAAACAATCTAATAGAGCATAATATAAGCTGTAATCCACACTCTAAATGACATTTATTGAATTAATAGATCCAAAGATATAAGCATTTGAAGTTTTCATGTATGGAAACACGGTTTTGAGAAAATTGCCAATCAAAAAATAAACAATTAAAAGACTGTAAATCTCAGAAAATCTGCATGAAGGACACTTTGCTGTATGAAAGCTCACCTAAAAAGTATATTACAGTGAAATATAAGTACCATAGCACTCATAATTGATTAAACCTAAAATTCACAAAAATTGTAATTTGGAACTATTTTGGTGATTATCTGAATTTGGTCTCACCTACGATGCAACTCATTTTGTGGTGAGACCTCACAAATACAGCAAAGTTGTGCTGTAATTGGGTGTTTAATGTGCTTCCTTAGCAATCTTGAGTTCCTGGCTTTAATCTTGATCAAGCACTATAATTATTCCCAGACCTCTCAAGTCTCCAGGATTGTCCTGGAGTCTCCAGGAGTTTCATATCTCCCGGAATTTTCAAATTTTCTCCCAGAAGTTACAAGTTTTTTCCAGTAAATTCTCCAGGTTGTGCGAAAGTTCCTCACAATTTGAACATAAATTGGCATATTTTTTCTTCCAAAATATTTGACAAGCATCTATGAAGTTTAGTAATGTTTTTGGTAAACAGGAATGTATCAATCTCCAAAACTGTTGTTTCATAATAAGCAAAGAGTTAAACATTTAAATATTGGGCACTTGTAAACATATTTTTAGAAAGGTACACATTAGAAATGGTGGGACAGCCACAAAAAAAAAAAAATATTCAGGATTTTTGTTTTTACTTTGTGGGACCCCTGAATCTCACAACAAAAACATCACTGCCTAGCCTTGTAATGAGTCTTAGTTTATAAGCATGATATAGTATGTCTGTCCTGTTTTTGGTGAGTTGCACTGTTGGGCGTGGTGGAAATTAATTCTAAAAAAATGCATTTGTATTAGGTTTTATATTTCCTGTTTGCTTTCTTAAAAACTCCTGTGTCACAACGGTTGCCATAACCATACCTGCCAACCTTACCGATTTTGGCGCTAGGCTACTGCTTTTTTGACCTTCCTACCGCCTACCGCTTTTGCATGAAAATCCTACCGCTTTTTGAAATTTAATGGCAAAATAAAAATGTACACAAGGGAAACTGTAAAATCTACCAAAAAAACCCGAAAATGTGTAATGAATTGGCAATAAAAGCAGCAATTTTAACCAAAATTCCTTCATAATGGGAATTGGGACAAAATGACATGTTTTTTGGCGCATTAAAATTATAGTAAATTGCGGTAATACGAGGGTGCTGGTGAATTTGTATTTCACCAGCTTGGCGATGACGAGGCGGCCTACTGCTTTCGAGAGTACAAATGTTGGCAGGTATGCATAACATGGCTCCAAAGAGCACCCGTTGTATTAGCTTGAATATTTGTTTTCTTTACATAGGTTTGGCGTATCAATGTATGCTATTGGAAAGTTAAGTTTCATGATGGTTTCAAAGATATGCCAGTGTTTATAGACTATTTAGAAGATAACCATATCTATGGTCTACCATGCTTAGAATACCCAGGTCATATGAAGGTAAAGGATTTAATTCCTCCATGGTATCATCCATTCATTTATGGTGTATTCATCCATTTATTTACTAATTTTTTCATTAATTTATTCATTATAACATTTTTTTTAATTACAATTCATTTATTTATTGATTTCATTGTTGTTATTCACTTATTCTTTCATTATCTTATTCATTTTTTACCCATTCTTCCATCCATCCATCCATCCATTCGTTCATTTGTTCATTCATTCATTCATTCATCTGCATTTATTCATTCGTTTATTCATTTGTTTGTCTATTCTTTTATTTATTCTTGCACTCATTCCATTATCCTTTCATTCATTCATTCATTCATTTTTTATCCATTCTTTCAACCATCCATCCATTCATTCATTTCTTTGTTCATTCACTAGTCTGTTTATGCATTCATTCATTCATTCATTCATTCATTCATTCATTCATTTATTTATTCTTTTATTTATTCATTCAGTCATTCCTTTATCCTTTCATTCATACATTCATTCATGGATTTATCCATTTATTCTATTATTATTTTGTAAATAATCTTTTATTTATTAATTTCTTCATTATTTTATTCAATTTTCATCCATTCATTTTTATTAATTTATTTATTTTTTCTTCCAATCGTGTTTTCTTCTATCCATTTATTTTTCAGCCTCTCATTCTTTTATCTATTCATTTTCATCTATCGTCTATTATTTATTTCGTTCGTGCATCAGTTAAACGTAATTATTCTTTTTAGTAATTTGTTTTTCATTTATCTATTTTCTATTTCTTCATATTTGCTGTTCTTTCTATCATCATTTATTCATTTAATTACAGTTAAACCTCCCTGTGCGGACACCTCCCGTAAGTGGGCACCTCCCATAACGGACACTAATTCAAAGACCCATCTAATCAGTGCATTTGGTACCTCTCGTAAGCGGATACCTCCCATAAGCAGACGCGGTCACTTTTTTACTTTTTTTGTATGCTAATTTAAGTCCCATAAGCATACATCTAAATTTTTGTAGTATTTCTGTACAACGATTGCAAATTTCTGTACAAAATTTTCCTTATGCTACAATGGCTTAGAATTATATTACTGAACCAATCTTAAAAATGCTAGCAGTATTTAATAACTTATAATGTGGTGTCTAGAAATTTGAGAGGCCATTTGTGCTGAGAAGGCTGTGAAAGGTGAGACATAATGACAGATATATAATTTTACAACTTTGGCCCTCAATCGGCCTAAATTCTTGTAAGTGGACACCTCCCATAAGCAGACACTTTTCCCAGACCCGAGGGTATCTGCTTACGGGAGGTTCAACTGTATATCAGTTGTTCATTGATAGATGCATTCATTTTCATGTTAGAACTCGTACACTATTAATACCATGTTTTTCCTTCGTATCAGATTTGCTATCACACAGGAAATGACCCAATTGATCCTGAATTACGTGACATAAAAGCTGGTGGTAGACAAAATGATGTTGAAATTTTGAAAAAATATGTGAAAGAGCACTTCCCTGGATTAGAACCAATACCCAGTATTATGGAGACTTGTGTATATACTGTAAGTATCATAATAATCAAAGGTTTTAGGAACCATATCAAACATGATTCTACTGCAGTTACTGCAGGCATGGAACCAATGTGGAGGGGGCCCGACTCAGACCCAGACCCCTCTTTTGGCTTGAACAATATATTATTTCATTGTGTGCAATAAACTATCTTTGAAAATTACCTCTCAGACACCCAGGAAATATTTACCTGACGAGGGCCCTAGACTCAACTTCAAGTATTTAAAAAATGTTAATGATTGATAGTTCTAATGTACATTAATGTTTTAGGTCCTTGAGATGAGAATATGTGCTGTAACTATCTGTTTAAAAAGAAATTAAAAATATTAAATTTTTGTTAGAACTGTGAATGTTTAATTTTATAAATACAAGAATTATAAAAAGAAGGAAGAAAAGAAAAGGAAAAAAAAATGTAACAGCAATTCATTCAGAATATACAGTGGTAAAATTACAGTTTACCAGTAAAACATTTTGTTTATTGAAAATTATGATATAATTTGGATTCTCATAAATTTTTGCCCTCCTTTAACTTTCAGTATTACAGAGAATACAGGAATGCTCATAGAGACCTATTTATGGAGATATTTAGCGTAGTTCCAAAACCAACCCAAAAGTTATGCCAGACAAGTTATGTTTTTTTGGAAAAGTTACCTATAAAAATTTCTCAAATGACCATCATCCAGTCTATCATAATACAGTATTGTGTAGAAATATATCGATAGAGGGGAGAGTTTAATCCTTAGGTTACGTTGTTTGTGCTTTCTTTCGGGGTATTCCTGATAAAGAACTTGTCTTAGACGTTCATCCAGTCTATCATAATATTGTGTAGGAATATACCAGTGGAGGCGAGAGTTTAATCTTCAGATTACCTTGTTTGTGCTTTCTTTCAGGGTATTCCTGTTGACGAACCTGTCTTAAGTGTTCATCCAGTCCATCACAATATTGTGTAGGAATATATTGATAGAGGCGAGAGTTTAATCTTCTGATTACCTTGTTTATGCTTTCTTTCAGGGTTTATCGATAGAGGCGAGAGTTTAATCGTCTGATTTCCTTGTTTGTGCTTTCTTTCAGGGTACTCCAGATGACAAACCTGTCTTAGATGTTCATCCAGTCTATCATAATATTGTGTGAGAATATACTGATAGAGGCGAGAGTTTTAATATTTAGATTACCTTGTTTGTTCTTTCAGGGTACTCCAGATGACGAACCTGTCTTAGATGTTCATCCAGTCTATCATAATATTGTCATTGGTTGTGGATTTTCAGGTTTGTAGTTGATATTTCATAGTAGTAATATTGTGCACTGAATGTAGACAATTCCTAAAATTCCTGGACTGCTTGAGGGCACCACGTTGGTATAACCATACTTTATGGTGTAGAATGATATTGTGAAGGAACTCTCGAAATTATTTTTCATTTAAAAAGCACAGAAACTGATTTTTATCTTTTAACTTGCGGTGTTGTATCGTGACGTAAGCAGTATTGTTCTCTATGGTGACTGTGGTCTTTTAACCTCTTAAATATCAATGATACATTTAGCCTTGATTTCTTAGTTTTGGCATGCTTTGTGCATAGGAAACGGAGATAAAGTGCTAAGTGGAAAAAGTTTGGCGCTCCCCAAAATATTTAGTTCCCCTGTGGAGAGAAAATTGTTTACATATACTGATTACAGGATATGCTCAAGGTCAGTCAGGTCAATTAGTGTAGCATTAAATAGGCTACACATTAGCAATATAATTACATTTCTATAGTACTAACTCAGTATATACTTCACCATTTTTGTCCATTTAAAAAGTACAAGTATAAAACATTAATTTATTTATAGCAAAATGACTTATATTGGTACAAAAAGAATAATACAAGCAAAACAGATCACAAATCATTGCATAATAAATTACCTTAAGTACCTTAAGTCTAATTTTTTTTTTTCCATTCAGGATTGTATACCTCAGTTTGTTGTGTGTTGCCAAAATTAATAAAATAGTAATAAACTTATTTTTAATTGTGCTATTTTAATTACTGTTCCAGGTCATGGGTTCAAGTTGGCACCAGTTGTTGGTCAGATTTTGTCAGATCTAGCAAGAGGAAAGACGCCCTCATTTGACATTTCACATAACACAATATCACGGTTTAACCGTCAGACATCTCGTTTATAAATTTTCATTCCAACTTTAAAACAATAAACATAGTGGCTAGAGGTCCGGTAGTGGATGCTATCTTTACAATGGTAAAGCTGAGGTTAGGGTCTCCCGTTTTAGGGACACTAATCTTTCTCAGAAAACCATGCTGGATAAGCCAGATTAATCTGTAGTACTCAGTCTACATAATTGTTGTGTGTGTCCATAATATCCGTAGTAGCATGCGTAATCTCATTTTAACATTGTAGCATGCTACAGTTTTTTAAATGTTCAAAATTTTTGTAGCATGGAATTGTGTTCATGATACTCCTGTTGTAAGTAGTAATACTCTTTAGAAGTTCTGTAACAACTCTTGTTACCACCGTTATTCTTCTGTTAAACCACTCAAACTTTCGTAGCAGTGAGTTGTACCACGGACTGCTACGTATTAGTAGTGATTACTACGAGTTGCTATGATTTGGAAGTAGTGGATCCGTAGTGTAATCGACATGTCCATAATACAATACTCCTTTGCCATCCGTGTCAGTGTTGTACTACTATGCAAGGTATCCATAAAAGCACTGTATGAACAGTAGCATAAAACTGTATCATGTCCTTTAGAGTTCTTTGTAATCCATAGTAAATCCGTAGTAGATCCTTGGAGCATACGTCTGTATCATGTCCTTTAGAGTTCTTTGTAATCCATAGTAAATCCGTAGTAGATCCTTGGAGCATACGTCTGTATCATGTCCTTTAGAGTTCTTTGTAATCCATAGTAAATCCGTAGTAGATCCTTGGAGCATACGTCTGTATCAT
>JAOTQE010067483.1:0-25705 GCA_025631205.1 Nesometra sesokonis
TATGACCTTGCTCTTGACCCTTCTGAAATTTCCGTTAAAGACATAAAAACTTGCTCTCTTTAATCATTAACACCCCATCCCCGCCTTTACATGTACAATTACACTGCATATATTTATTGTTATGTACAATTACACTGTATACAATTATTATAATTATTGTAATTATTGTTATTATTATTGTTTTAAAAGTATTTTCTTGTGTACTGTTGTAATTTTAAGCAGATAATAGCCCATAGCTGGCTTCAGTAGCAATAAAAATCTTGAATCTTGATAGCGAAGTACCAGACACTCATTTTCAGTTGAATTTTTTTGTCTAAATTTCTACTGATTTGGGGGTTATTTCTAGTTTATTTTGTCTCGCGCATGAGAAAAATGGCGTAAATGTTTGCCAGTGTGTGAGAATTCTATTAATGCGTGAAATGTGTAAAATGTTCAAAGTAGGTCCCCATGCATGACTCATGTATTATGCGTGACGGTTGGAAGGTTTAGAATTGTAGGAAAATGAAGACAGAAACAAAGGTAGATAGAAAATTTTGAAAACATACAGGAAGTATTGGTTTAAAGAAAAAGACAACGAGTGGAAGAATTTATAGGAGGGGTATGTTGATTGATTTTATTTGGTAAAACATTACATACAAAAATGACAACATATAGTAATCACTACCAAGGATGACACATAAAAGCATGGGCGTCGATTTGTGGGGGATGGGGGGGGGACACATCCCCACTTTTCAATGTGGGGGGAGGGGGACATGATATCAATTGTCCCCCACCCCCACTTTTTGGTAAATGTATGAAAAAAATGTAAAAGTTGAAAGAAGCGGTAACCCTTTGATGTACATTTCAATAAAAATATTGTATAATTGACCCCAAAAATAGGAAAAAAAACACAAACGGAGAAAAATCTACGCTGTTGCATAAAAGCGCACTATAGCACTTATTTCCAATGTGGTCCTTATTGAATTACGACTGACGGTGACATTCAGAATCTTCATCTTTGTTTAATATTACAAAACAAAATGTAGGTAAAGATAGATAAGGCCATATCAAAAAAATTGTTTCTCATACTTTTTTTAAATAAAAATTCGCAAGGAGGAAATTTTTTTGGGGCACCTGGTATGTAGACAGTCGGTCGTATAGCACAAAATGGATCAGCGTGGCAGCAACCCGTATGCTGCACATGCGTTCTACAAATTTTGCATTCGGGTCGATAGAATTAAAACAGAAAATGCAGCAGAGCGAGTGCGATATTCAAATCCCCAAATGGCCAGGAAAGCTTAGAAATGGCATTCCCTGTCTATTTTACAACTTCATTCCATGACCACTAACAAATAAAAAAACATTTGTCGGGCTCTTTTCCATATGTAGGGAGGGGATGGCCTAAGTACATTTGAAAATTTATGACAGGTGAAGAGAATAAAACAAAAAAATGTGAAAAATAACTTGTATATGCTTGTATATAGCTGGTACTTAATCTTATAGTGTTGGTTATGTTTAGATTAAGAGCTGGTTAATTGTTTTCAGTTATTCAAGTAATGCATGTTTTCTTGTCAATAGTTGAGTTTTGCATTGAGTTGAAAATCATCATGCTAGTTGAACCTAACAAAACTTCAACTATTTTCAACTCAACACAACTCAAGAATCAACAGGAAAACAGGTTTAAACAAATAGATTTCAAGGCTCTATTGAAAAAATAGTGTCTCTAATGAGTATTAGTGAATAGGCAAATTGCATTAAACAAAAATTGGGATGTTATTGTTGACCTATAAAGCCTGTTTTACACTAGGCAAACTTTTTCGCGCGACGCGAAATTTTTCGCCTCGAAAAAATTTGCGAGATCGCGTCATTGATTTACACTAGAATGCAATATATCACAAGATCTTTCCCGCTTTCATTTTTTGTTTATCGAATTGCTCTATTTTGGCTTTAACAAATGGGATCACTCTCAATGACGTGAAAATTTCTGTTGATCTGATTGGACAGCGGTTTTTCACCATGGCTCACAGCGACAGAGTAGAAACTGGCCAAACTCACTTTTTTGTCGTGGTGATCAGGAGCCAAGCGCCACGGCAATGCAGTGAATCATCCATTTGACAAATTTTAACGGCGCATGCATGGGCTCGAAAAATTTTGTGTCACAAAAAGAAATTCGCATTGTTAGCATTTAAATATATATTATATATGTTATATATAATTAAATTATGATGTTTAACCTATCTATTAGGCATTGTTAGCGTTTAAAGATATATTATATATGGTATATATAATTAAATTATCATGTTTAACCTACCTATTGTTGAGGTGGGAATACCCGTTGTAACTACAGGAGCATCTGTGTATATTATCACATTACGTCAATAAAAAATGTGTTTAAAATAATTGTAATGCTAACATTAAAAAATGACAATACAGGCCTAGGTCATTATGCATGTGAGGTAAATTACTCGCTCAAGAGTCACAAATGAATCCATTGTCACTTTTAAACCATCCCAACTCCATTCAAAGAGCAAATGACCGCTAAGTTGTTGCACACAAAGTTATTGAGAAATAAGCAACAGGGAATACAAAACAAATACAAAGAAAATTTGTGCATATTTTGTTCAATAACTTCTGTTATAGATGTCCAAATTTGATAATTGACACCTCATTTTAAAGCTTGCGAAATGTGTAATATGGATTTAACACTAAATAAATTTTCAATTTTCCTACAACTTGGTGGTTTTGCCATGTCACGCTCCAATATTTTAAATACTATGTGCCAGAGCATGTACCTGGCGCAGCAGTTTAAGTTTAGATTCTCAATCAAGAGGGTTGGAATTTGAATTTTACACCTGCAGGTTACTTGTGTATTTGAACAGTGCACATTACAGGTGCAAACAGCATCCAAGATCCATCATTATTTTCTCTTTTTTGTATGTTTTGGAACCAGTGTTTATGTTATGCATTGCCCATATGTACATAAATTTTTAATTTTTAGGGTCAATTTTAGACCCGGCGCTCCTAATTTAAGGGGGACGGGCAACTATGTTTTGGCAATAAAAGGGGTGCACGCCAGTTGAAAACCATTCAGTGGTTTAGGAGCTATTTGCAGACACAATCATGGTCACCCATGCTTTTTACTATGGTTATTTGCATCTACAGAGCTGTGCATTTGGCAACTTCCTGAGCACCTTCGAAGTAGAGTATCATAGTCTCATACATTACAGAAATTGGGGTAACTTAATTGGTTGAAGCCCTCGTTGGATCATATAGAATTAATTTTTGTTATTTACTAATAGTACTAGTATATAATACGAAAGTAATCTATGCAGTAAAATTACCTGTTGTTGTTTCAGGAGTTGCCGTGGTAACTACTGGTGCATCTGTGTATACAGTTTATTACAATACATTATTTTAACAATCTCACTCTTTTAAAATGATTTATCAATATGATACCATTTTTATATATATTATATATATATAAAATAAATATATTTAGGAATTTTTATGATCATGATTTACATTATTAGCATGCCGCCATAGTAATACCGAGTCTCAAGAATTGCCCTTTAGTCTCAAGCATTTCTCTCAGACTGCTTAAAAATTTTGTAACTTTTTTACTTGGGCCTGAGTTAAACAAATTGTTTCTATTCATTTTGTATCAAATTATTTATTAAGCTCAGTTAAAAGGTAACAAACATGATAAATATTAAATTTAAATACTCTTGAGATAGACAAAGATGTCATTATATTACAATTAATTAATTAGTTAAATACAATAGATTAGAATTGGATTGTTAGTTTAGGCAGACTAATTTAGTCTGTTTTTATTATGAGATTAGTTAATGAGAATAGGTAAAAATGCACTTGATATATGTGAGGTCTCACCACAAAATGAGTCGCATCGTAGGTGAGATCAACTTGAGATACTTACCAAAATAGATCTTAAGTTAAAATTAAGAGAAATTTAGTTTTAATCAATTATGAGTACTACGTACATCCCAACTCCATTCAAAGAGCAAATGACCACCAAGTTGTCGCACACAAAGTTATTGAGAAATAAGCAACAGGGAAAAGGAAATTTGTGCATATTTTATTCAATAACTTCTGTTATAGATGTCCGAATTTGATAATTGACACCTCATTTTAAAGCTTGCGAAATGTGTAATATGGATTTAACACTAAATAAATTTTCAATTTTCCTACAACTTGGTGGTTTTGCCATGTCACGCTCAAATATTTTAATACTATGTGCCAGAGTGTGTACCTATCGCAGCAGGTTAAGTTTAGATTCTCAATCAAGATGGTTGGAATTTGAATTTTAAACCTGCAGGTTACTTGTGTATTTGAACAGTGCACTTTACAGGTGCAAACAGCATCCAAGATCCATCATTATTTTCTCTTTTTTGTATGTTTTGAAACCAGTGTTTGTGTACATCAATTTTTAATTTTTAGGCTCAATTTTAGACCCGGCACTCCTACTTTAAGGGGGGGGGCAACTATGTTTTGGCAATAAAAGGGGGTGCGCACCAGTTGCGCTCCCCGCCCTCCTTCCCAAATCTGCTCCTGCCAACATTGTAGTATAATATGCTGATGGAAATTTTTTTTGGCCAAGGAGTATGGCACTCTCTACTTCTATTTTGTTTTGAGAAAAATATAGTGGACTAGGATATGATATCTGAAAAGCAGTGCATATAACATTCATAAATGCGTAAAATTGGTGAACAAAAAACATGTAAAAACATAGAAAAGATAACTTCTAATATGTGCCAAGAATCATTGAAAACCATTCAGTGGTTTAGAAGCTATTTGCAGACACAATCATGGTCACCCATGCTTTATACTATGGTTATTTGCATCTACAGATAGATTAGATAGTCTACAGAGGTGTGGACTTGGTATTGGCAATTTCCTGAGCAGTCCCCCAGGATGGATCGTCCTTTCAAAGTAGATTATCATACTCTTTTATGCTACAGAAATTGGGGGGAACTTCAGTCGTTGAAGCCCTCGTTGGCTCATAGAGAATTTTTGTGTTATTTTTTCATGGTAGTAGTATATAATAGGAAGTAATCTATGCAGCACAATTACCTGTTGTTGTTGCTTCAGGAGTTGCCGTGGTAACTACTGGTGCATCTGTGTATACAGTTTATTACAGTACATTATTTTAAAAATCTCAGTCTTATGAATATAATACCAAATAAACATATTTAGATAGCTGAAGACGAAACATACATCACTGTCCTAGGACCACATTATAAATAATATTGGTCTTAAATTTACTCTACAAATATGCTTATAAACACAAGGTAAGATATTTTTACTTTATTAACCCTTGCATCTTATACTGTACTTTCATTGTTCATTTCATATAAATAAATTGTGGAATCACGTAAAAAAAAAAGAAGAGAGAAAAAAAGAAGGCTAAAATTTGAATACAAATTTATGAAACATGATAGGCTCATTGGACATTTAGCCTCTGATGATTAGTGTCCCAAAATTATGTATAAACACATGCTTTATAATTGTTTTTGGAAACAATTTTGAGCCGCTCCATGATTTATTTCCTTTTCTTCTTCGTTTTTTTGTTATTAACTTATATATTTTTATGAATGAAACTTTTATTTTAAACCTAGTTTTAATCATAACAATTTAACAAACAAATTTACAACATATAAACCCTTATATATAAAAATATTTAATGTGTACAGTAAAAGTCTTCTTTAAATAATTTTTCCAAATCTTCTCTAACTTTTCAAGCCGAAATTAGACTCGTCTAGGCGACCTCTACAGCCACATTTGATAGTCTCTCTTCACATAGGCTTCTATGAATGGTGTCTTGTTCGAGGCAAGAAATCCCGCTTTTCACACCCAGTAGCTTTTGGTTTCTAAGCCAATTGGGAAGCGAATTATTAATTGGGGTAACTTTTTGTGGTTGAAGCCCTCGTTGGATTATGTAGAATTTAATTTTATGTTATTTGCTAATAGTAGTAGTATACAATATGAAAGTAATCTATGCAGTACAATTACCTGTTGTTGTGATAACTACTGGTGTATCTGTATATACAGTTTATTACAATATATTATTTTAACAATCTCAGTCTTATGAATATGATACCAAATAAACATATTAGATATTTTATCAGGATTTCTTATCTATCCCTCAGGCTACTAAAAAACAAAATTCCTTGGAATTTGTAATTCTAAATGATCCAATTTGATCAACATTTCAAATTCAGCCCAAGTTTTTATTCATTTTAAATCATATTATTTAATATTAGGTTCAGTAAAACTATAAGAAACATGATAAAAATTTAATTTAAATACAGGTAGACCAATATGTCAATATATTGCAATTAATCAACTACTGACACATCTGTGTATACAGTTATTTCAACAGTCTTTTAAAATGATTTATCAATAAATATGACACCAATATATATAAAATAAATATATTTAGAATTTTTATCATCATGATTTACATTATTAGCATGCCGCCATAGTAATCCCCAGTCTCAAGAATATCCTTTAAGTCTCAAGCTTTTCTGGTCTATCTCTCGGACTGCTTGAAAACTAAAATTTCCCCTGAATTTGTAACACCTAAGGAGTTCTCCAGTTTTATCAAATTTTTAACTTGGGCCTGAGTTAAAAAAATTGTTTCTATTTATTTTGTACCAATTTTTTAAATATTAAGTTCAGTTAAAATGTAACAAACATGATATTGAATTTAAATACTCTGTGATAGACCAAGATGTCATTATTACAATTAATTAATTAGTTAAATACAATAGATTAGAATTGGATTGTTAGTTTAGACAGACTAATTTTGTCTGTTTTTATTATGTGATTAGTTAAGTATGATGTTAATGAGAATGGATCGTCCCTTCAAAGTAGAGTATCATACTCTCATACAATACAGATATTAGGGATAACTTTAAGCATTGCAGCCCTCATTGGCTCATAGAGAATTTAATTTTATGTTATTTTCTAATGGTAGTAGTATATAATATGAAAGTAATCGATGTAGTACAATTACCTGTTGTTGCTTCAGGAGTTGCTGTGGTAACTACTGGTGCATCTGTGTATACAGTTTATTACAGTACATTATTTTAACAATCAAACTCTTTTAAAATGATTTATCAATATGATACCAATATATATAAAATAAATATATTCAGAATTTTTATCATCCTGATTTACATTATTAGCATGCCGCCATAGTAATCCTCAGTCTCAAGAATTTCCTTTAAGTCTCAAGCTTTTCTGGTCTATCTCTCGGACTGCTGGAAAACTAAAATTTCCCCTAAATTTGTAACACCTAAGGAGTTCTCCAGTTTTATCAAATTTTTAACTTGGGCCCGAGTTAAAAAAATTGTTTCTATTCATTTTGTACCAATTTTTTAAATATTAAGTTCAGTTAAAATGTAACAAACATGATATTGAATTTAAATACTCTGTGATAGACCAAGATGTCATTATTACAATTAATTAATTAGTTAAATACAATAGATTAGAATTGGATTGTTAGTTTAGACAGACTAATTTTGTCTGTTTTTATTATGTGATTAGTTAAGTATGATGTTAATGAGAATGGATCGTCCCTTCAAAGTAGAGTATCATACTCTCATACAATACAGATATTAGGGATAACTTTAAGCATTGCAGCCCTCATTGGCTCATAGAGAATTTAATTTTATGTTATTTTCTAATGGTAGTAGTATATAATATGAAAGTAATCGATGTAGTACAATTACCTGTTGTTGCTTCAGGAGTTGCTGTGGTAACTACTGGTGCATCTGTGTATACAGTTTATTACAGTACATTATTTTAACAATCAAACTCTTTTAAAATGGTTTATTTAATATGATACCAATATATATATAAAATAAATATATTTAGAATTTTTATCATCCTGATTTACATTATTAGCACGCCGGCATAGTAATCCCCAGTCTCAAGAATTTCCTTTAAGTCTCAAGCTTTTCTGGTCTATCTCTCGGACTGCATGAAAACTAAAATTTCCCCTGAATTTGTAACACCTAAGTAGTTCTCCAGTTTTATCAAATTTTTAACTTGGGCCTGAGTTAAAAAAATTGTTTCTATTCATTTTGTATCCAATTATTTAATATTAAGTTCAGTTAAAATGTAACAAACATGATAAATATTAAATTTAAATACTCTGAGATAGACCAAGATGTCATTATATTACAATTAATTAATTAGTTAAATTAGTTAAATACAATAGATTAGAATTGGATTGTTAGTTTAGACAGACTAACTTTGTCTATTTTTATTATGCGATTAGTTAAATGCCATATTATAATAATAACATTACTATCAGCGATGCGTTAATTCGCCTGTCCCGTCACATTTGATTATTGGTTTGGACTGAATTTTAAAGATCTACTGGAATTTTATATCAGTATAGTCCGACCAATTGTTGAATACGCTGCTCCAATATGTAGTACTTGTCTTAACAAAGAGCAAATCAAAATTTTAGAGTCTGTTCAACGTAGGGCAATGAAAATTGTATGTCCGTTTCTCAGTTATGAGAGATCCCTTGCTTTCCTGGGCATTCCAATGCTTGAAATTCGACGTACTCGACTGTGCAGGCAATATTTTCAAAAACTAAAGAACAAAAATCATAGATTGAATCATTTATTGCTGGAGCGAAAAGTTATATCTTACAATCTCAGAAGCAGCTCCGAGTTTTGTTTACCTTTATGTAGAACAAACAGAACTAAATCATTTATTATAAATCATGGAATCTACATGAATTGGTAAATATTGCCTGCACAGTCGACAATACACGCGATATAATTTGGCCTTTTTTGTATTTTGTAAATTGAGCTTTTAATATTTAATCGTATGTACAGTTTTTATTACTTTTTATAATGCTTTTATAATGTTTTAACGATGTTTCTGTTAAACTTCACCACAAAATGAGTCGCATTATTGTAGGTGAGATCAACTTGAGATAATCACCAAAATAGGTCTGAAGTCAAATTTTTGAGAAATTTAGTTTTAATCAATTATACTGTTCTATGTAGGCTAGTTTTCATGCAGGAAAGCGTCCTTTATGCTGATTTTCTGATATTTATAGTGTTTTAAATGTTTATATTTAGTTGCTTTATGGACAATTTTCTCAAAACCGTGTTTCCACGCATGAAAACTTAAAATGGTCATATCTTTGGATCTACTTGTCCAATGAATGTCATTTAAAGTGTAGATTGCAACTCAATACGATAACATTTTGTGCTAAAATGATACAACGCACCAAGTGAAGGTCACCAAAAACCTTAAAATAAGGCAATTTTTCCACTTCTTCATTGACTAACTTTTCTCATGATTAACCAATTTTTTTGGGGAAAGCATAGATATGATCAAAATTTAATAATCTTTAAAACGATTGTACACTTATAAGAGAATTCTCAGTAACTTTATCGGACTTTTGATTTTAGTGTGACACGCTCCAGCTTTTTTTCAGCGTAATTTAGGTCAAATTAGTCTAAATCGTTGAATACTCTACGACACGAGCACCTCTACAGACGGAACTATAAGGCCAATTTTAACGGGGAAAATTCCAACCGAATGTATCATTATTCATCTACATCTTATCAAAAGATGGATCTGATTGGCTCAGTACATTTATCGGACCAATGGGGTTTTCCATTCCACTCGAAACTCCGCCTCAGACCCTTCAACATTACAAGTCCTATTCCCCTCTGTGGGTCCCATGAAAATACGCTTCAGATATAGGGTAAAATAATGACTTTATTTTTATTTCTGGACAATAAAATTTAAATTGTATAATAGAGAAGATAATGGTGATTCATGTGATGTAAATTTTAGTCTAAAGAAAGGATTAGTTTTTTTGTACAGACAGTTTAAAAACGACAATTTTCGTAAAACACCGTAGTTATTGCAGCGGTTTGTAACGGTTCAATGGATTTTAGTTGACAGGAGTGGGCGATTTCATTTGATAAAAGTGTAGGTACGGTGCAATGTAGAGTTTTTTGGTAGTCATGTTGTAATCATTAATATAATATAAAATACACTATATTATTTCATATATAACAATTACAAGAAAGGAAATACAATATTACTGTTTAGATATTGTTTACATTATTTGTGTTTGTAATCTATTTGAACACCCGAATAATATAATTAATTTCGTAGGAATGCATTGCATGGCTGAGTGCACCTCCGCTGTGAAGCAAATGCAACCAAGGTCGTAATCCTAAGGACAAAATCAGTGAATTAATTTGCACTAACTGTAAAATGTTATCGTATTGTATATTATTCTCTATTAGAAGGTACCAATAATTCAATTTTAGATTTTTCTAACATAAGACTTATTTTGTGGTTACTCACATATATTGGTTCTTGTTTTATATTATCGGATGTGACATTGCTTGAAAATTGAATGAATATGGTTTAAATTTAATCAAATGTCACTAGTTATGTATGGTATTATATGGTTAAGTATAGGATTAATGGATTAGAAAGTGCCAAAATGGTAATATTTAATTAAATAATTGAATATGGTGGTAGTAAGTATAAGTTAAAAACACTGTTAGTTAAGTATAATTATTTTGTTATTTTGCTAAAATGAGTCATGAAAAAAAAAATAAAATAAAATGATTAAAGTAGCCTCGGCAGCCATTTTATTCACAAATGATGCCACTAAAATGTTAAAAATCGGCTCATGTACACTTTTAATAACTCTTTCGAGACAAGTAGGGGATTAATATTATTAGCATTAATATTTATTATTGCTACTACATTTGTAACTTTTTTATTTACATGTTCATTTAAAGGACCATTCCTTCCAAAGAAAAAAAAAATAAAACATTCTAAATTTGACTATTTTGTATTTAAACTTTTAAATATAATACTGATCTGCATATTTCCATCATTTCATTACATCCAAACATTAAAAAATGCAAAGAATTGATTTTTATTTTTCGGTGGATCCTAAAAACTAAAGAAGATGAATCTATATTTCCTGTGCTTCTGTAAACAGTTTAAATCTAGTAACCATCTGCGAGCTATATGTGCAGCGTGTGCTGTGTGCAAAAACAGCATCTACAACGAAGAGGATTGCCTGGGTGTCATCCGCCCAGATACGACCTACAGCCTACTACCTTAGCAATGGGAAATTGTCAGTGGAATATTCTAGACTTTTTCCTACTTGAAAATAAAACTAAAAATGTATGCAGGTAACTAAACATGTTTATTATTTTAGAAACAATAAACAGGAGAATTTCCAAAGAAATTTTATTTTTTGGTGGATTTTTGAAGGAATGTCCCTTTAGGTAGAATAGTGTATTAGTAAGTATTATGCTAATTAAAATCAACCCTTTGAAAAAAAATAACACTCTCCAACTAGGTGGCTCTACCATGTTACATTACTAGGATCTACCTAGTAGCACAGTAGTGTTACTAGTACCTTGTTTTGATGTCAGTTTTAATTAGTCTGAAGTTCAATTAATTACTGTATTTTCCTATCTACTTTAGGGCATTGCTGACAGCATATCATTGGTAGTCTCTCTTGAGAGTGGAGCTGACCTTGTGTTAATTGAGAAATGTATGGGTTTTGGTCATAATAGGATAATAATGATAATGTTATATGTTAATGGTAGGTTTTATAGGGTTAACCCTGTTAACTACCTAGATCTACCTTTTCACTACCATTATCTACCATGTTAACCCTAGTTGGAGGATGTTATTTTTTCCAAAGGGAAGATTAGCTAAGTTTAAATTTGGTTAAAATGTTACATATGGTAGTATTAGAAGATTCTGTCAAAATGTAGAATTATGCTTTGTTAGGCTTGTTTATTATGAAATTAGTTTTAAATATTATCCATCAAGTACCTCACCTGTTGTTGTGCTATGAATAGTTGTGGCTACTACAGGGGTACCTGTACACATGGTAAAGATCATTCAAATAAATGATATATCTTCATTTACAAGTTTAATTTATAAGTTCTATACCTGCCAACTTGTTTTGGCTCCAATGCGTGAGACAAACCCCGCCACCACTATCTGGGCTACATCTCTCCAATTTCGGTATGACAAGCAAAAAAAAAAAAAAAAAAAGGCCTCTGACCATTTTTTGCCCGTTTCTGCCCGTATTAACGCTGTTTTGGGGGTCTTTTTACCGTATTTTGCTCTGTATTGTGTCATGCGTGAGAAAAACTATTGAGATGACTGTTTATGAGAGAGGATTCTGCTAATGCGTGAGATAAATCAATTTATGACGTCAAAAATAGGCTCCAATGCGTGAGACTCACGCATAATGCGTGAGAGTTGGCAGGTATAAAGTTCAGTATTTTTTTAAAGCTATTACAAGAATTTCTTTAATCTGTTTTCATACAAGTTTCATTAAAATCAATAATTTGAATAGGTATAGCATAATGGTTACCCATTCCTAAATATATTAATTAGAAATTAATTTTACTACAATGCTGATTTATTAAAATACTTTGTTTACTTTATCTGTTGTCAATCCTGATGACATAATATATGCCGAAATATTGAATCCTGTCACGATGATATGCATCTCATTGCTGGAGTATGTATTATACTTTTGTATTTGTCGTTGTGGTAGAATTTCTTAAAATTAATGCTTATTGCTTATTCATTTGTCTGTAACATTGCTGTTATGACTGAGTTAAGACAACTTTATAATAATAATAAATAATAAAAAACAACTGCTTAATTAATAAGCATTGTATCTTTATTTTCCAAAATATTACTTGCATAGAATTTGATTTCATTATACAATCTATTATATTGTATTTTACCTGTTGTTGTGACTTGGGCAGTCGTTGAAACTACAGGGGTATCTGTGTACATATTGTAAAAAGAAATTATTCAACAAGTATGATACATTTGATTACAGTTCAACCTACCTTATGAATCACTCATTCAAAATATAAATGAGTTCATTTGGTATTTTGTAAGTGTCTAAATCCCACAAGCAACTATGGCCCTAACTTAAAAATTTACCTTCTACAAGCTATCACCTGGAAAACTTGCTTCACTTTTTGAAATCAAACACAATTTTGTTTCCAGTTCTTAAGCTCACTCAAGATTATCAAATAGTCTTTAAAAAAGAATTTCATATGCCTATATATGGACATGATGACATCACATCATGATGATACATGGACATGTTATTACCATATATGGGTTTATCAAAGGGTTTTCTCAAATACAATTTGTTTAAAGTTCAGCCAAGCCTATCAGACTTTCTTTGACAAAAAGTTTTTTATATGTATATGGTCATGATATCATTGTTATCCTATATGGCTTTGTTGTCAAATTAAATTTCAAGTTTAGACAGCCTAATTATAACAGCTTTAGGAACCATGTCAACATTCTGTTGCAGTTACTGCAGAAATACAGTTAAAACAGTAATTACAGTAGTTCAGTAGCTTAAAAACAATTAATTAAACAATCATGGAGAGATTTGGCTTTGTGTGCCAATTCAGTCATCAAGAAAACATTATAGCACTGGATTACTGCAGTAACTGCAGTAGAATAATTTTGACAAGGTCCCTTCAACATAGTATAGTATAGTAGCTTTTGGTTCAACAATGATTTAAAATCATGTTACCCTCTGTGTTGACAAGGGCAAAAACTTTCAGTCATATGCCCTCTATCGGGCATTTGGCTTGAACCCGAGGATGCCCACTATAGGAAGATTTTCAAATGCTGGAAAATTTCAGCATTCAATTCTTTACTGATTTTAACCTAGATGTTTATTTTCTTATAGAATTAACAATTCACAGTCATTATATATAATCATAATATGTACATTTACATGATTATTTAGTATACAATAGTTCAACAAAGAAGAAGTTAAATACATTCATTTTAAGAATGAGATTTCTGCATTAGGTATTAAACCTGAGATTCCATACATGATTGTATATAGCTGTAGAATTCACAACAGGTTTTGATAGGATGAAGTCATTCCAAAGTACAGTGCTGGTTACAAATGTATGAATTCTAATAGTGAATCACACAATAAATATATTGAAAGAATGAGATTGAGATTATGTAAATGGTTATATTTAGATCAGATCTGATTACATGTAGACTACATAAAGTGTTGTTAGTATGATTTCATTCCAGTGAACAGTGCTGGTTATGTACGAGTTCTAATAGTCAATTTCATAATAAATACATTGAAAGAATGAGATACTCCATTAAACATTAAGCTTGAAATTCCGTAAATGGTTATATTTAGATCAGATCTGAGTACATGTAGACTACATAAGGTGTTGTTAGTATGATTTCATTCCAATGCAAAATGCTGGTTACAGATGTAGGAATTCTAATAGTCAATTTAAAATAAAAACATTGACATTAAGAAAGACATTACTTCATTAGATATTAAGCCTGAGATTCCATATGGTTTCAGTTTGGTATAGAATACATGGTTTGACTTAAGGTGTAGAGTAAATAAGGTGCTGTTAATATGAAATTATTTCTAAGGGCAGTATTGGTTACAGATGCATGAAGTGTAATAGTCAATTTCACACTAAATGCATTGATAGAATGACATACCTGTAGCTGCATAAGGTAAGCCTGATATTGAGGTGTAAGGTGTTGTTAGTAGCAGTGCTGGTTACAGATGTATGAAGTCTAATAGTCAATTTCACAATAAATACATTGATGTTAAGAATGATAAACTGAATAAGGCGTAGAATACACAAGTTGTTTTGTTAGTATGAATTCATTCTAAAGTACAGTGCTGGTTACAGATGTATGAGGTATAATAGTCAATTCCACAATAAATACATTGATGTTAAAAATGACATAGCTGCATAAGGTATTAAGTCTGAGATTGAGGTGTAGAATATATAAGGTGTTGTTAGTACGAATTCATTCCAAAGTGCAGTGCTGGTTACAGATGTATGAGGTATAATAGTCAATTCCACAATAAATACATTGATGTTAAAAATTACAGCTGCATAAGGTATTAAGTCTGAGACTGAAGTGTAGAATAAACAAGGTGTTGTTAGTACGAATGCATTCCAAAGTACTGTACAGTGCTGGTTACAGATGTATGAGGTATAATAGTCAATTTCACAATAAATACATTGATGCTAAGAATGATAAACTGAATAAGGTATTAAGCCCAAGATTGAGGTGTATGGTGTTGTTAGTATCAATGCATTCCAAAATACAGTGCTGGTTACAGATGTATAAAGTCTAATAGTCAATTTCACAATAAAGACACTGATGTTAAGAATCATAACTGCATAAGCTATTAATATAAGCCTTAGATTGAGGTGTAGAATACACAAGGTGTTGTTAGTATGAATTCATTCATTCCAAAGTAAAGTGCCTGTTACAGATGTAAAGTATAATTCAAGGATAGTCAATTGCATAACTAAACATATAAAGCATGTTTAATTTAAAATAGAATTAAAAGTTACTGTAGTTCATCTAATCCAGCATAGTTCAGGTAGTGAATAGAAGTAAAAGGCCTATCTCTGTATTTCCCAAGCAAAAACATTTTTTTTAACAAATTGGGGTCATGATTTTTTTTGCAGGGCAAATTTCTGCAATTTATTCATGTTATATTCCTATGGTATATTATTGGTTTGTTATACATTCCTTACAATTTTCAGGAAATTAAAATGTATTTCTTAGCTGATAATTTGCATCTGGTTTGAAGATATGATAATTTTAAAGTTTAAATTTTTGACAAACCAATCAAATTTATTGACCTGACTCACAGTTTCGGACACCTTGACTCTCTGGTGTCCTACAGAGACATAGCTAAATGTATTTCTGACTATTTTAGGGATAATTGTTTGTATTCAGTCAAAACGTCAGGGGAAATAGAAGTTACAAAAAAATCTGCCAACCATGATTTTTTTAGGCTTGGGTAAAACAAATATTTTTGCTTAGGCCAGATGATAGTCTTGTAGCACTGGTTCATTGTCTATGTATGCAAGAAATGGTACGCAAGTCCAAAAGAGGCACTAGTTATTAGAATGATAAGAAATTAAATTTATGGTATAACCTACCTGTTGTGGTACTAGGAACAGTTGTGCTAACTACTGGTGCATCTGTAGACACACATATAATTAAAATTTATGTTTGAAAAAGCTTTACATTTTTTAAACAAAATATTAATTGGAGAATTTATCTCTGGAACCTGTGAGGAATACAGGTCACAGTCGCAGACAGGATTAGTTCATGAATGGTGATGGTTAAGTATATACTATTAGTTGATGAATGAATGTTAAATATGTATTAAGTATATGAATGTTTACTAAAATGTGCCTACCTGTTGTAGTCGAATGAGCCATTGTGCTGGCTTCAGCTGCATCTGTGTGTATATATTATATACATTTATTGATTTATGTAGTTTATTGTATATGGCCATTTTATACAATATTTAAAATACTATTACAAACATTTAATAAACAAAATAACCCAGTTGACACAACAATTACTTTTAATTCTTGGTAAGGTACAAATAAGGTAAGGTATAAAGTAAATAAGGTTCAACCCCCAAAAAATTGCAACAAAAGGTTTTTCAGCTGATTCTAATAGGGTTGGGTGTGCTTTTTAACAGAAAAAAAGTCTTACAAAATCCGACTTATAATATATTAATACCCCTTATAATTAAGTATGGTAAACAGCCTTCCAAATAAAGTATGGCCTGTGGTCAGGGAGGGATTTGTCCAGGGTCACTTCACCCTATTAACATAAACATGTCAACAAGTTAGCACGTGTTATCATGGTCCATGATATGTTAAGGGTCCAAATATTGGGTCTACTAAATTTAAACAAAGCAGCCCTCTATACTGTGTTTGGACACATTCTGTGCTTTGTCACAAGCTAAATCATCCCTCTTATAAAAGTCTAAACATACCCAAGTTTTGATTACTACAACCTACCTGTGGTGGTACCTGGAACAGCTGTAGTGCCTGCGGGTGTAGGGGTGGTACTTTCTGGTGTAGGTGTAGTACTTTCTGGTGTAGGTGTAGTGCTTGCAGGGTTAGTTGCAGTGCTAGGTCCAGCAGCAGTAGTAGATGGTGTAGTTGTCATATCTACAACGCTTGGTGCTAAATAATAATAATAAAAAATTACTAACATTTCAACCAAAAGAGAGATACGCATTTATCAATACTGTATATAGTGCAAATAAACATCTGCAAGTCCAGCAGAACTGGTCAAGCTGGTCAGATATTTGTTGGACCACCTTTTAAAATCTCATAGAGTGGGTCATATCCGAGCTTCATAACCAGCCACAACAGTGATTGAGGTTGCTGGAGACTCTCATGCGGTGCCAGCCAACTTAAAATTCATGGCTGTGATCTGTAATTGATATTTTTTAACATTGCAGTTAATGTTCTCAAAACCAGATTTCATGTTAAAATGGACCTTTTCAAAAACCTGAAAATTATGAAAACAAGGTAAACATGTCAGCTTACGTCTCTCTAATCTCTTTATATTGAACTGTCTGAACAAAATGCATGGTCCAAAGGTTATCGGTTTTGGAAGAGTCCAGTATACCTTAAAAACTAAGCAATATGATTTTTGTACACAGCCTGTTATAGGATGAGATCTATTCATTGTTTTTAACTATCAAGATAAAGAGTGGTGCTGTCAAGTACAGAACCAGAAAGAGTCTTGTCTAAACCAAGGGCCTCAGGAATGGAAAATAAACACGTTAACTACATCTTGTCAAGTATAGGATGAGATCTATTAAGTTTTTTTTTTAACTGACTATCAAGAAAAGAAGTGGTGCTATCAAGTACAGAACCAGGTGTCTGGTTTAAACCAAGGACCTCAGGATTGGAAAACAAGCATGTTAGGTTCTTTTAAACTGACTATCAAGGTAGTACCAGGGGGCACGCAGTGAAAAGGTTAATACATTACCTGCTACTTTGTTGTCATTTATAAGCAGTGTGTCTGGAAGTGCACTGGAAATAATAGCAGCAAGTTCATCAGTTGTTACATTGGTTCCAGCAACCATGTCAACCCTAAATGTGACCATTAGACAGTTGCATGTATCATCAGGGGCAGTAGATAGCACTATGGCGTCAATGAGATTATCAGACAGGCTTGTTGTATTCAGAAAATCTGTAAGCTGTGAATATCATGGGAAGCAATTAATGCATTCATGTCTACATTATTGTATTGAATTTTGTATATATGTGAGGTCTCACCATAAAATGAGTGGCATCGTATGTGAGATCAAATTGAGAAAATCATCAAAATAGGTCTGAAGTCAAATTTTTGAGAAATTTAGTTTTAAACAATTTTGAGTACTAGGGTACTTCATTATGATATACTTTGTATGTCAATTTTCATGTAGGAACATGTCCTTCATGTGGATTTGTTGAGATTTATATTCTTTTAATTGTTTATTTTTCGATTGCTTTATTGTCACAAAACTGAAAATGTTAGTGTATACACATCTGAAGATGAATAATCATGCTATTTAGCTAATTTATTAGAAGATTGGCCGCAGCCAATACATTTTTTTCTTCAATAAATTGCTATTTATCTCATTAATTAAGCATATCAAAAGGGTTCAAAGGATGAGGTAACCTATAACTGATGTTTGAAGCAGTTTAGAAATTGCTCCACTTTCTATAAAACGTCATAATTAATTTTAAAAAATGTAAATATCAATATGGTAAATCGAGAAACATCATATGCTAGAAGATAGATCGCAATTAGGCAATGCAACATTTTTTTCTTCAATAAATTGTTAATGGTAGTAAGTTAATGTTGACTTGTTTTTTGTTTTTTTATACATTACAATAAAAAAATACAAAATATATTTTAAGGATATATATATATATACTTACATCAGTAGCCAATGCTATGCTTTGTGCCTGGTCTAGAGTGGAAGATGATGATACCCGTAAGCCAGCAATATACTCAAAAGATAAGGTGACAGATGTGGATGCAGCTCCTAATTTATAATAATTAATAATAAATAATTAATAAATTATGAATTATAAATGCCTGTTATTACATAAAGCATTAATAAAATATTATTTAGGAAATAAAATACAAAAGGTTGTGATATTCATAGACACATCACAACCCTTTTTGACAGAGGGAAGTAGAAAAGTTAGAAAATGTGATAACAGAATTATCATCATCATCCCTCCGTGGAAGAGGTATACTCGAAACAACTTGTGAAGAATTTCAATCGTATTAAAATGGATGCCTCCCATCCACTCCATCAAGTAATAATAATTAATAAATTAACCCGAGCGGTAGGATGAGGAACCTTAAGGCAAAAACTACCTGTTATGCTAAATCCTTTATCTCCTCCGAAATCAACCAACACAACAGCGAATTCAAAAGATAATTTTTTTGGTGTTATATTTTAATCTTGTACAGTTTTATATTTGTGCAATACAGTATTTGTTGTACTGTATTTTAAGACGAGCAGCATTTCCACTTGGTGGACTAATAAAGTTATCTTATCTTATCATCCAATTCTTTTTAATCAACAGTATATACAATGCACACAGAATTACAGCAGTTAGTGGAAACGCATTACACCTTCGCCATTCCTACTACTGCAACTGGAAAAAACTCTTGGGTAATGGTTGAATGCCGCACTTTGCATGTGGGCTGTGCAAATCATTAAATACGAATTTGAAAGATTGCGCCGCGGTCTACTTGGATAACCCCAATGAAGTTCTGCGAATGATAGAATGTGGTTGATTTTTCCCTCCGTATTATTACTTTGATACTATTAAATGAAAGGTACCTTCGCAAACACCATTAATTCTTGTGTGACCATCACTACATATACAGGTGTAGGAGCCAATTGAATTGAGGCACTCTTCATCAGGGCCAACACAAACAGGTGTATTAGCAGCACATTCATCAATATCTGTGTAAAATGAATAAAAAGATGTACAGTATTAATAAAAGATGTACAGTCACTTATGAACATCAAAAACATTTTGATATTGTGTACGTTCTATCTTCAAGAAATGGCTTGATTGTCAAGGGTCAATTATTTTGCTTGTAAGTCTAATAAATCTGTCAACATTCCTTTTGGAAAAAACAATTATATTATGATTTATAAATTATTTTATTTTTCAAAACTTTTATGAAATTACTGCAAGGAATATTTATATCATTGGTTATGTGAGTAAATATGTTTTATCAGTCTTTTATTTTTGTACATTTTATTTTTATTAATTTTAAAGATTTGGATAAATATTTTTATTATTTCTATTTTCCATCACTTCTTGTAACCTAAAATTGTGTTAAGCCAAGGTCAACTTGTTTTTACTAATTTAATTTGTAAAAAATATCATAAAATTATATGTATAAATTAATAGAAACTCCATTTCAAAATGAACATTTGCTTTTACTAAATTAAAAATCATGAAATAATGCTTGAGAAGTTTATCCTATAAAAAAACCTAAAAAAAGAGTAGCAATTTAAAGATAAATGCAAAGATGAATGCAGATATCCTATGGTGGTTTCCCCTGAGAATTTTCAAATACCGAGGGTTAAATATGAAAAAAATTAAATTGTTTGTACCTTCACAAGTGTTTCCATCACCACCATATCCATCATTACACTGGCAGGTGTAGTTTCCAATGGTATTTGTACAGGTAGCTTGATCATCACAGGTGTCTATATTTAACATGCATTCTTCAACATCTATATATCATAGCAATATACAATAATCAATAAATGTTACTACTAATAAAAACAAGCCAAAAAACCAAAATGTTGGGCTGCACAGGAAGGTCTATACTTGGCCCAAGCCTCTATTTTATATTTTAAGTGTTTAATAAAGTATGCCTTCAGTTGTTAACGTTTTGGCTATGTTTTGTCGAGAAAATGTATGTATGCATGTATGGCCGACTTATGTCTGAATAGACAATGTCATCTGTCTCTCTTTTGTTTCTTTTATATCGTTTATTTATTATAACATTTATTGTTGTGAAAATACAGACTTGGTAAACACTAATACAACTTGGGTTGAGAATGGAAACATTGGTGACGCTCCATCAGAGGACCTTTGCCAAACTAACTTTTTTTATAGTGGATTAGCCAATCACATGCAACTGAAACCAGGCAAGTGGATAATTATATGCCCATGAAAACGTGGTGGGATATCATGTGAAGTGTTTACCAAAACAGTGATTCAAACATCAGAAAGGTATGACAATCCAGAAAGGTATGACAATCCACCTGCTATGGAATGCATTTGGTGCCTTTTTATTGTCATTTTACAAATGAAACCAAATCACCATCTTGAACCAAGATTAAAGAAGGTCTTGTCATAAGAAACACACATGCCAAATATCAAAGAACTACATCTTATGTGACAATTAATTAAGTGATTGTTTGTTGTAATGTCAGTTTTAATTAGTCTAAAGATCTATTAATGGTTGTATTTCCTATCTACTTTTAGGGCATTGCTTACACCACATCATTGGTAGTCTCCCTTCAGAGGGAGTTGACCTTGTGTTAATTGTGAAATTTATAGCTTTGGTCATAATTGGATAATAATGTGTTTATGTGGTAGCCTTGTTAACTACCAACATCTACCTTGTCACTACCATAATCTACAAGGTTAACAGAGTTCATTTTTTCAAAAGTTTGTAAAGGAATTAAATATTTCAATACTTATTATGGCATTGTTAGTACATTTTTTTGGATGCCACAGTAGTATTTTGAAAGCCGCTTCATCCTCCTTTTTGACGCAGTGTTCAGCTAGCTTTAGACTTCTGGTCTTCAGCCACTCAGAAATTGGCTTCAATTTTTTAAAAAGAGGGAAGAGATCAAGAGAACCACCCAAGAAGAATTTTATCAGGCAGATGGTAGATGACACCGGCTTAGAGATAAGATAAGATATTCTTTATTGTCACATTTACAACTTGGTATACAAGACGAGACAAGACGTCAAGACCTGCATGCTGGACAGAGCTGTATGGAAGGCCATCACCGAAGTCCGACGTTCTGAGTCGCCATAAGCAAGTAAGCAAGTCAATACACACCTTCACATTCGCCTGTGGTAGCAGTGCCATCTAGGTCATTATAACCTTCCATACAAGTACATCTAAAAGAGCCATCCGTGTTGGTACAATAAGCATCGGTATCACAGTTATCAGTATTCATCTCACATTCGTCAATGTCTGAAGAAAAAGAAAACAATATAAAAAATAATTAGAAATATTCCTTTATGCTCCCCCACTAGGTACATTATGGTAAATGTGAGGTCTCACCACAAAGTGAGTCTCATGGTAGGAAAATCAAAAATTTAGTTTTTGGTGCCTTCTACCAAAGCATACAATAAGGTGTAACCTACACTTTAAATGAAATTCATTGGACAAGTAGATTCAAAGATATGAACATTTGAATTTTGCATGTAATGAAATACTATTTCGAGAAAATGGCTCATAAACAATTGAAAAATAAACAATTAAAAAGACTATAAATCTCAGAAAATCTGCATAATGGACACTTTCCTGGGGAAAAACTCACCTGAAAAGTATGTTGTAATGAAGTTTAAATACCAATTCATTAAAACAAATGACTTCAGACCTATTTTGGTCTTTTTTGGTATCTCAATTTGATCCCACCTACGATGCAACTCATTTTGTGGTGAGACCTCACAAATTGTTATCAAGGTTCATACATTTGAGTAAAAAGAAACTCAAAATTAAAATTTTTTTATTTTTTTAAAATTCTACTATTTGCCCAGCAACATATGAGTATTGTAACAATTTTATTTATCTAAACCACAAACTTTATTTTTATTACTTACTGTACTACAATACTGTATGTAATGCAAGTAAGAAAGTATAGTATTGCATACTCCAAGCAATGAGATACATGCCATCATGACAGAATGGCATGTACCTCATTGCTTGGTGTAGCCTATGCATTATACTTTCTTACTTGAAGCTAATTAGTGGACCTTTCGAATTTTGGCGTGTACTACAGTTATTTATGTATAATGCATACTCCAAGCAATGTGATACACGCCATCATGACAGGATGGCGTGTATCTCATTGTTTGGAGTATGCATTATACTTTCTTGGTTGAAGTTGATTAGTGGACCTTACTGATTTTGGTATGTATTGCAGTTATTTAATCTTATACTCTATCCACAACCCACAAACCTAAGTGAAAAAAAAAATTGGCGAGGGCTTCCACGTACCATGGCTTTTAAAAAAATGCGATTGTGTAAACAATGCACAAAATAATAATCAGAGAAGGCTCAAAATCAATAAGGTCTCTCTTCTCAATTTAATCTTGCAGAATGCAAAGCTTGAAATCAATCGGACTTATAGAACCTTAATTATTGTGGTAACAAACTTTGTCCAACAAATCCACCATTGTCCAAAACACTGAGAAAATCAATAGCCTCATGGGCTAATCAAACATTCCTAACAAATTAAAAAAAATATCAAAGGTGCATGTTAACAATTAATCAAGTGGAAGCATTTTTCTTAATTAAACCTAAACACTTTAACACTTTTGAATAGAAAGGTGTAATGTTTCCAAAGATGGTGCTTGGACATAAAAAGTACTTTGAACATAATTTTTAAATTTGTGGCTAATGGAACAGTCTTCAAGGAATTTTTGGCAGAATGGGTGCAAGGAGGAATATAGGCTGTTACATTCTTTATTATTTAAATTTACTTAGATAGTACAACATAGGTTGAGGGTTCAAACCCTAAAATTGTGTTGTTATAAATTGAATTTATGCAATAGCTTGATGTTTAAAATGCTTGCCGTCCAATGCCAAAGTCATGGGTTTGAACCTAGCTGCACACTAGGTTTTTTGCATGACCAAACAGTGCCATTCCCTGAGCCTCATAATGAGACTTGGTTTAGAAAGCATGACATAGTTCTCATTCTACAGTAACAGCACCACTCCCTAAGCCTCATAATGAGACTTGGTTTAGAAAGCACGGCATAGTTCTCATCCTACAGTAACAGTGCCACTCCCTAAGCCTTATAATGAGACTTGGTTTAGTAAGCATGACATAGTTCTCATCCTACAGTAACAGTGCCACTCCCTAAGCCTCATAATGAGACTTGGTTTAGAAAGCACGACATAGTTCACATCTTACAGTAACAGCACCACTCTCTAAGCCTCAGAATGAGACTTGGTTTAGAAAGCACGGCATAGTTATCAACCTACACTAACAGTGCCACTCCCTAGGCCTTATAATGAGACTTGGTTTAGAAAGCGTGACATAGTTCTCATCCTACAGTAACAGTGCCACTCTCTAAGCCTCACAATGAGACTTGGTTTAGAAAGCGTGACATAGTTCTCATCCTGCAGTAACAGTGCCACTCCCTAAGCCTCATAATGAGACTTGGTTTAGAAAGCGTGACATAGTTCTCATCCTACAGTAACAGTGCCAGTCTTTAAGCCTCATAATGAGACTTGGTTTAGAAAGCACGACATAGTTCACATCTTACAGTAACAGCACCACTCTCTAAGCCTCAGAATGAGACTTGGTTTAGAAAGCACGGCATAGTTATCAACCTACACTAACAGTGCCACTCCCTAGGCCTTATAATGAGACTTGGTTTAGAAAGCGTGACATAGTTCTCATCCTACAGTAACAGTGCCACTCTCTAAGCCTCACAATGAGACTTGGTTTAGAAAGCGTGACATAGTTCTCATCCTGCAGTAACAGTGCCACTCCCTAAGCCTCATAATGAGACTTGGTTTAGAAAGCGTCACATAGTTCTCATCCTACAGTAACAGTGCCAGTCTTTAAGCCTCATAATGAGACTTGGTTTAGAAAGCATGACATAGTTCTCATCCTACAGTAACAGCGCCACTCCCTAAGCCTCATAATGAGACTTGGTTTAGAATGCATGACACTCTCTAAGCCTCATAATGAGACTTGGTTTAGAATGCATGATATAGTTCTCATCCTACATTAACATTGCCACTCCCTAAGCTTCATAATGAGACTTGGTTTGGAAAGCATGAAATAGTTCTCAAATTACAATAACAGTGCCACTCCCTAAACCTCATAATGAGACTTGGTTTAGAAAGCATGAAATAGTTCTCATCCTACAATAACAGTGCCACTCCCTAAGCCTCATAATGAGACTTGGTTTAGAATGCATGACACTCTCTAATCCTCATAATGAGACTTGGTTTAGAAAGCATGATATAGTTCTCATCCTACAATAACAGTGCCACTCCCTAAGCCTCATAATGAGACTTGGTTTAGAAAGCGTGACAAAGTTCTCATCCTACAGTAACAGTGGCACTGCCTAAGCCTCGTAATGAGGCTTGGTTAAGAAAGCATGACATAAATCTCATCCTAGAGTAACAGTGCCACTCCCTAATCCTCATAATGAGACTTGGTTTAGAAAGCATGTCATTCTCATCCTGTAAGTGGCAAGTAAACTTGCTTTCAGATGAGACATGAAAAAATCATCTTACCTGCACAGAATGTTCCATTACCAATGTGTCCACTTTGACAGGTACAATTAAACCCTCCATCGGTGTTTGTGCAATCAGCATGAGAATGACAGTTATCAATTGCCTCACCACATTCATTGATATCATTGCACATGTTGTCGGTGAGTCGATAACCACTGTTACACGTACAAGTGTAAGAGCCTGGTAGATTCTCGCAGGCACCATTTACAGGGCATTGGTTTGCATTATCACACTCATCAGTGTCTGTGTTAAGGTAAAATTATGGTAAAAA
>JAOTQE010067484.1:0-17493 GCA_025631205.1 Nesometra sesokonis
GGGGGCGGAAGGGGGACGATAGAGGGTGCATTTTTTAGGGAAGTCCGGGGGAATGTTCTAGGATTTGCTTTGCAGCATTCACTTACAATTTGTAATTACTAGTTTCTATTTTATTGTACTACATTCAAAAACAGAACAAGTCATTAAAATATTTGATATGAATATGTAGTTAAGTGGCATGTTAGGTAATTATTTTGAAAATAATATTAGTGGTAACATTAGTGATGCAAATATTGATTTCCTAACAATGTTAAATTTTTCCTTTATTAAATATAGGACATGCAGTAAATATTAGAACTAATAATTATCGACACTTATAATTTAAAAAATAAAAATAAATGTATAGCTGTGATTACGATTGAACTATTTAAAATATTGATGAAAATGTTATAGAAAATAATCTTCCTAACTCAACTGATTTTTCTTGGTAATATCTCATCACAACAGACGTACAATAGTACTTTAAATGCTCGACTTAACAACATCTTGAAAATGTATGCTTATGAACAAAAAAATTATATTGTGCAATATATACAGATATTTAAGCACCATACAAGAATTTGCATGCAAGATAATAATTAACTTTGTAAAATTGTTTTTGTTGAAGTTTAACTAGCCCTAGGCAATGATCGAAAGACTTCTAGCACCTCGCTTGTTAACAAATTTAAGGAGATATCCATCCAAATATTAACGTTTTTGTTTTTTTGTGTAGAAACTAAATCAGAGTTTGTTTTTAGAAGTAGATCAGGCAAGGTGACTGTGGATTAATAACTTTGCAGTTATTTTTTTAACTATGATATTTTAGTGAGATAATAAAACAAATTTCATTTATGATCTAATGTTCGTCGACCACGCAACGTAGCACAGTTGTAGGAATTATGCTTCCTCGGTAATTAGCTTATTTTATATTATTGTACTAGAGTCATGAAACTGACATATTTTTTCAGGATATGAACAGACAAATGAAATCACAATATGACAGAAGTGTCTACAATTCCATAGCTATGCGCTCAATCTAGCTTTTATGGTTAATAAACATAAGTGGGCAAACAGTTGACCCTTAATAACTGGGTCACCCAGTGACCTCATTATCTGAAGCCAATGACACTGCAGCACTAATTGAGTGTGGACAGTGAAATACTATTCCACGCCTGAAATGTAAAATCAAGTGTTCTCAATTCTATATCAATGAAACTATTTGCAGTGTTACTCTTTGATAAAATGTTTACATTTGGTAGAATTTGTTTAATAATACTATGGTTTTCCAATTGTCATTTTATGACAAACACAAGCAAATTATTGTTTTTCATTTAAATCAAAGTCATTTCTGTAAAACTATTACAAAACCGTTTGTGATTAATGTTAACTATTTCTTGTATTTAGAGTATATTCAATATATATATTTCAAAATAAAAATTAAATTATAAGATTAAATGTTATTAGGTGATTTCCAAAATTTAAAACAACAGTAAACTTGCATATAAAAAATTTGTTATATAAAATTCAAATTGTTATCTATATGAATCAATTAGGTTTCTGTAAAAAAAATACAACAATTAATCATTCATGTTATTAACACTTTATACCCCTAAAATTTACCAAAAATTTAGTATTCAAAGCATATTTCAAAAGATTATTATTATTATTATTACTAGATCACACAATTGTAATGCGTGAGGGATTATTCAATCCATTCTAGCGTTCCCTACATCATGCGAACGTGTTCACTATGTTCTGTCGCCAAGCACCGCGGTCTTCTGTGATGGCAGAAAGTAAAGACCAAGACTTCTTCTGGTCTCGAGCGATGATATTGATGTCCCATGCTGTCAGATCAACCTTGATCGTGTCATAGAATCGACGTGGTCTGCCCCGTCCGCGTGCACCTCCTTCCGGGATGAATGTCAGTACCTCAGAAAGGATGGTGTCATCACTTCTGAGGACATGTCCAATCCATCGGAGCCTTTCCTTTGCTAAGAGAGCTGATGGACGTCTCACGCCAAGGCGCTCCTCTGCAACTGCATACGATAGGTGGAAGTCATGTGGCAGGCGCATCAAATACTTAGCAAGAAGGAGGAAGTATGCGTCCAGGCAACGCTGTTCACATTTTCCAAATGCGCAGAACTGTAATAATGTTTTTTTCAAAGAAGACATTTAAAGTAACGTTAACTGTTATATAATTCTGAAGGAATATATTAATGCCAAGTTGTTTTCTATTTATATCGATAATGCTTACGTTTCTGTAAACATGTAATAATTATGTTACTTAAGAGATTTTGGTATATTTTATTAACTCACAAATGACATAACTGGCAGCACATAGACGTGTTACAAAAGAAGTAAATCAGACAATTACATAATTTAACTAGATTAAAATTAATTTTCTGAATATTTGACAAAAGCAAATTTGTATTATATATATATATACAACAGAAGTGGTTTAGGTGTACGTGTTTTTGCCTACAGAATTTCAGTCAATAAAATCTTCTAAGGATTTTGATTAACATTAATAATTACTGTTTTTGCATTAATTATTTCTTTTCTTTTTTCTTGACTTTCACATTGCCTTTGACAGTAAAAGATTGTCTAATTTAGATAGATTTAATCATGGAGATGAGATCAGCCCCTTTGAGTACACTGGCTTTGGTTTATGCCATACTTACACATATGAGTCCCTGGGCACATTTTGAGGGGTGCTGTTTTTTTCAAAAGGGGTGCTTGTATAAATGGTCGGAAGACATTGATGGAAGAGGGGATGCTCTTTTTAAATTTATTAAAGACACTGCCCTGTAGATATAATGGATGGACAGATAGACTGACAGTGCTGAGTTGTGAATTGTTAATGAAAATTGAGTCACAGTGAAGTATCACTTTTGAATGATTTTTTTTAATGAAAATTCAGGGGTGCTTCAGTTGGGGGGAGGGTGGGTACTAACTCATGGGGGCGCTAAAGAATACTTCCATTTTAGGAGGGGTGTTTATTCAAGCAGGGTACTTATTTGCGAGAGTACAGTAGTCCTTATGTAAGAAGACTTGTTGTGTTCCACCTCCAGACCCAGATGTAAACGACCCTGAAGCAGTTGGCGCATCGGTGGAGTTTCGGGCTTCCAATCACGAGGTCGGAGGTTCGAGGCTTACTCTGGTCGACTGTTTGTGTTCCTAGGCAAGACACTTTACCCACGTTGCCTCTCTCCACCCAGGAGTATAAGTGGGTACCTGGGAGGTACAAATGCCATATGCACTGATTACGGCTGCAACATTATAGAATGGATTGTTTTCCATAGGTGTTTGTCCCAATAAGTGGGGGTAATAATTGTGAAGCGTTTAGAGGCCTTGGAAATAAGCGCTATGTAAATGCCACATATTATTGTTATTATTATTTTTGCTATGGTTCGTGGTTCCTCTCACGTAACCACATGACCATACTATATATTCATCACAAGCTTCATAATTTGCCCATTAATAACCATAACATTGATACAGGTAAATTGTCACTTTTAAAGATGTGATAGATAGATATACTTAGGAAGGTATAAAACCTAGGAAGGTATAAAACCTTCCTAGGTATACAAATACAGATCGCTATCCCAAGAGTGGGGGAGAGATCGGTTTAACATTATATAATAAAAATGTAAAAAGGAAGGCACTGTGATTTTTTTTTTTAAATCAATGACTTCATTACATATTTTGCAAGATTTTGTTTTCAATTTTGATTTTTTTTTTGTTCTTTCAGGGTTTCTTTCGGCGTAGCCTAACTCAGCATGAATCGTATACATGTTCTAATACGGGCCAGTGCGATATTTCACTCTACACACGAAACCAATGTCAGCTATGTCGATGGAAGAAATGTCTGCAAGTTGGGATGTCCAAAGAGGGTAAGTTATCTAAAACTTTCAGAGCAAAGCTGAACACCTTTTTTTTTCGCAGTCCATGTCATTACAAACATGTCAAAAGTTTATTGTTGTCATGAAGGTAAAGCATAGAAGACGCTAAACTATCTTTCAGTTTTTCTACATAAAATAATCAAAAGTTAAATAATGTTTAAACTGGTATACAGAGTTAAATTTGTATGTCGATGGAAGTATTGCCCAAGTCATGATATCTGATAGTTGGGGGCAGTATTGTTGAAATCAGTTGTAAGTGTTGGTCAAAAGTTTAACCAACAATTCAGGATTTATAATCTTTGGTATAACCAATAATGTTATTTTTTTCTAATTCTAATTCACAACATCTCTTGGAAGAACATTAGTTGGTCAATAGTTTCATCAGTTAGGTAGAAGTAATTTAAACAATCCCTGATACACAGTCCTGAGGGTATCGCCGTTAATTATGATGATGAATTTTTCCCCAACAAATTATCATGCCCCGCATATGAATTAGTCAATAATGTGTCCTATTATGCTTTTAAAATCTCTAAGGATAAGCAATGACCGCTATCGAATCTGTCAGGATTTTAGCCTCAGAGTACTCAAATGTTGGTCAAAATACGATTAATTTTTCCGTAATTCTGATATCTTCAAATTGTCTATATATTAGTCAATAATTCTTATTTCCCTCCAGTTGTATTCCATTTCATAGCAATAGAAAAATTAATCAAACTTGGATCTACATAGAATTCTAATATACTGACAATCCCTGGGGACACATGGCCGTCTGTCACCAAATATTTTAATTTAAAAGTAAAAAAAATGATAGCAAAGTTGAGGTTTTGCAACTGTCATTAAATAAGACATTATACACTGCCTATTTTAAACTTTGAAATAGGATAAGGAACATAAACTAACTTTTTGGATAGTGGGCATGCTTATACTGGAAAGAGGGGGTTGTATGTTTAAAGGAAAATTGAAGAGGGGGGATGGAGTTCCCAGACCCATTTTTTCATACAGGTTAAGGAGGAGGGGAGGGGTGACTAAAAAGGCTTAAGCCCTTACCCCTCCCCTTCAAGATTGAACCAAAAAAAATGTCTTTTTTGGTTGAAATGGCAATGGACTATTAAAAAATAGATGCACAACGTCTGTAAATAAAGACAAAGGGGGACCTGTTACTGCAAGGGGTTTTTATATGCCTTGTTAAAACCAAAATCAGGAGTTAAGTTTATGATTAAATCACAATCCTGGATCCGCCCCTGATCTGAAAACTCCACTGGCTACATATAAATTTACCATTCATTTTCTATAATTGGTCCTATTGTTTGGACACTTTTCTTAAAGTAGTTAATATATTCTAGGCTAGGGTGTACAGAAACCCAGAAAAGATCAAGACATAACTAATGTAATGTCTTCACATTCTGTTCCATTTTTATATCAAGCGTTAAATCAGAAAAATACCATGATGCTGTGGTGGCGCCAAAATTTCCCTGACAGAACCGCAACACCCCCGACAGAGTGGATAAGAACCGTGATTTAGATGGGATTTTTTGACAGATTTTCCGCCGGTGAAACCTAAAATTTCTCCCCAACCCGGGGAAAAAGGTCCCTCTAGCATCTAAAACCACAACCCATCAGCCGCCCCTTGATGCTGCCACTGCCAATAGAAAAAGAAACCAATAAAATGTATACAAGAGCTACACGTATATGTGGCAGAGCCAAACCAAATGAGACATAAGTCGGAAAATTGAAAATTGAGTTTTTTATGGTTTATAAAACTACAGATTATTATCTTTAACATGCAAAAAAATTAATTTCATATGATGTTTCCTTGCGAAGTTATGAACAATCAAATTTCAAATATTTAAAATGTAAGTTTTGAGAAATCTTCATTTGAAAATTGTTTATCAGTATACATTGACTAAGCAAGGTCATTTTAAATTGCATTTTTTAAATATGTTATGATCGTATATCTGAAAATTGTTAAGGTAGTGTGAAAGTTGAATGTATTAACTATATATTTTTTTAAATTAAATACAATTTCAAAATATGACCATATTTAAATTTCTGCGTATTGTGGAAAACTAGCATTTGTGACTTATGTCTCATTTGGTTTGGCTCTGCCACATATGTGCGGTTTTTTTTAACCTTTTTTTTATGGTCCTTCAGAAATCGAATACTCTATGGTATAACAACTTTACATCGGTCTGTCTATCAAACATCCAGCCTTTTATGATCCTTTCAAATCTCTGTATCATTTACTTTTAATTTTCATATCGTTCAATATAAGCAGTATAATTGAGTTTTCGTTTAATAACTTGTTCTAATCCATATTTATCGAGAGCCATCTATCTAGGTAATATGGACACCAAAACGAATTTCTGTCATAGTTTAGATAAATTTGGCATTATGAATTCTAGACACATTTTCAGAAAATGCATTGCACTAAATCTAATAGGTTTTATTATTTGATATCAAGTCAATTTATAGATCACTGGAATTACCGAGTAATTTTGCAGATTGAGTAGGCAATTGATAAGTAAATTAATAGAAGAAAAATATATGTGTACCTGTGCAAATCGGCTTATATCTGTGAGATATCCGTGTTACTTGGAGTAATGCGTTTTTGGATTACCAAGGCTTTTAGCAGTAGTTAACCTAGGTAGGTGTGAAAGTCATAACTAGTGTAATAAGAGAAATTGGTTTATTTTGATATCCTTCAATTTTTCATGTTTTCTAAGGTTTATGATGACATTAATCTCAAATAATTTATCAAAATAAGATTTGAAATAAGCAGCTTTTTGCAGAGTTCAGTTATTGGTAGTCCCTATGCCATTAGGCCAAATAAAACAAAATTACATGTTACGCATCACCCCTGAATTTCTAGACGCCTCTGATTTTTTTTTTTGGAAGATAACTTGAGATAAATGTATGTTTTTGCAAGTTTAGGTTCCTAGTTTAATTGTTTGTTGATGACATTCATGTTTAAATTTGTACCATGAAGTATTTATTAATTTTATCTTAAGTTTGGAAATCATAAAAAGGTTATTGTCGAAATAAAGTTGTTAATACAATGGTTAAAGATGATACGAATCTATGGTGATGACCATATAAAAATGTAATGAGAAAATAATAAAACCACCCTTACTCCTCTGAAATTTATTCATGGGTTGACACAATTAATTCTGAAATCTGAATTTCTAAGATATTTTTGTTTCTTGAATGTTAATTATTGTTAACCAACAAGAGAGTTAAAATGGCACAGTAGTGTACCTTCTTTAAAGGAGAGATGTTAAAAATAGGTTGAGTGGCATTTGGCGTAAGCCGCAATCACACTGGATTTGAAAAGTGATATTTTACCAAGACAATTGGTAACATTTAAAATTGCTAAAATTTTACCATTGTTTGCACTTGTATTATTTGGCATAGTTAGTTTCACCACAAGCTGTGCACCTTACATTGCTTCATTCTACTCAGCTGTACGATGGATACTGGGAAATAATCTGTGATGTACTAGCAACCTATCCAGGGGGAGTATCACACTTTCATCTGCTGTAAAACTGGAAATAAACTCCAGCCCTATGAGCCTTCGACTTGAAAAAAAGATTTAGGATTCTTTTCATAAGGGATTCAAATAAATATAAAATAATTAATATTACCAGGATTATTAAAAACAAAACATTACAAGTTTCATCTAAATACCAAGTGAATGAAACGAAAGATTTATCTATTGTAAAGACAGATTGTATTTTTAATTAACCATTGTTTTGTAGCTTAACAATAATCCCCAACCCGTATATAGTATATTTATGATTTTTAATAATTATTGTTGTTGATTAAATGTCATGGACGTTAATTACCAGTGTGTAGATTATATTCAGTTTAGACAAAACCAGATTTTCTTTAGAAGAAATAAATAATTTTGTATTTCAATTTAAATCAGCCATCAAAATACTCTGGTGGAAATGGTGGCTGGTTGATATATAGAGCCCAGGTGCATTAAAAAAATGTTAGCCTTGACCTTGCTTTAGTACAGTGTTTACTAAACATAAAATAATTAGGTTAAAAGTTGTAAATTTTGTTTTGTTACACAAAAACTGATAATTTATTTTTTTATACAAAATCATAACTCTTGGCTACAACGCTTATGACATACAAATAGTTTAAAATATATAAGTTTGCAACAGATTTAGTTCCATAAATTAAATTGTTTGAAAAATGCCTTCTGACGTGATTCGAACCTATGACCTCGCACTATCCTGGTGAGCTTCATTACCATTAGACCACAGAGGCTTCATGGTTGAATAGATTCAAATAACCATCAAGTACATCACCACACAATGCTGCCCTCATGGGCTGTAGTTGAAAATAATATGTGTATATTAGAAAAAACATTAAAACTATAAAATTTAAATTAATTAATAATAAATTAAAATAAAAATATTAAATATTGATAAACATGACATATTTTTACAAAAAATAGCACACCCAAACTTGTTTCCATTTTAACTTTTTAATTTGTTTAACCTGTAAGAGATACCTATATCAAAGCATCTAGGATTTATTTTAGTCTGGCGCTTGATTCAGACACTGCATCGTTTTTAGATAGGCCTATACGTGACTCTACTCAAGGCTCGCTGAGTTGGTTGCCGTATGGTCTGAAGCAACCAAAAATGATTATGATGGGTCCCGATGGGCAACCAGGTCTTGGCTCACCCTACACCATGACTCCAGCAAAATATTTTAGGGGGTTTAGGAAAACTCTTAGAGGTCTAGCGAAAAAGATAAAACAGCTGGCTTAGCAATATCACAGCAGTCAATTACTCATTTTTTTCCTAAATTGGAGGGCAACTAAAAAAAACTGTAAGGGCAACCAAATTTTAAACTTTGGTTACCCGAAGGGCAACCAGATATTTCAAAATTCTGCGAGGCCTGCTATCGTATTTTGAGTCTTTAAAATATTTCCCTGAATAGCTAATGTTGAAGTCAAAGCATCTTGGATTTGGTTCTGCCTGGTGCTTGATTCTTCAAAGAAACCGCATCATTTTTAGATATGCCTTACGTGACTATATCATGTGTAATTTAAGTTTAAAAACAAAAATTGGCTAGTCTTGGCCAGTGGACTTACCCACTCGGCCATGGAACATTCTAAATTAGTAACAGTGGCGTAACTGTGTCTGATTCAAGGTTATTTCGCAATTTGCACATGTTCAGTGTAATCTCAAGAGGTCAGTTTGGTATCATTTGACGTCATTGATTTACTGAAAATGCGCATTTGTTATTTAAAAAATCCTCAGTATTGGTTTGTTTTTGTGTGAATTCAGAATTTTTATAAACCAGACATTTCTTTGTAGTTCTTTTTATAATTCCCTTCCTTTCATAGCATATGCTTCTGCTTTCTACTGTTTCTTAATTTTTACTCACTACTCATGCTTTGTGACACTTTATTTGAATTTCTAAGCATTCTGCCGTGACATTTAAAGGGGAACTCCGAGATTGAAATTTGTATGAATACATATATAGAACAACTAGTTGACATAACTAAGTTTCACAACATTTGAACAATGAAGTAAAGAAGAAAAACACTTTTCATGAATGAAAATATGGGTCTATTACTCATAGTTATATAATGCTAAAAAATAGAAAAATTATGGATTTTGTGTTTGAAACCCAGACGTTCCAACCTCTGAGGTCTAAAATTCGGGAGATTTTTCAAAGTGCTCCATCTATCTTAAAATATTACTTCTTCTAATGCATTTTATGAAGGGTCGAAAAATCAGGCCTGCAAGAGGTTAACAATTATTTATTTTAAATGTATTGTATTAATTGATTATATTTTATTCCAAGCCAAACTATGGTACTAGAACATGTTTAAATTTCAACAGAAAATCGGAAGATTGCTTTAAACAGTCGGGAGACTTAAAATTTTGAGAGACTCCTGGACAAATCAGGAGGGTTGGAACCCGTATCAAATGTCACATTAAAATTTGCCTGTTCAAATGTGAATATTTGCATAAATTACTAAATTTTATCTAAATAAATCTTAATAAGGATGACCCCTGGAAATATTGTTACTGTATACAGCTTGATCCATGTGCTCTACACATGGCAAAATCCTGATGCGTTAAACAAAAATCATAAATAGCTTGCAAATCAAAACGAAAGCCATTCTGTTTAATGATTTATGGTTTTCCTGTCATTGTGACATTTTGCACTTCTTCGTTAATCTTTTTTGTTATTTTGATCTTTTATGTACATTTGTTTCTATGGATTTTTTTTCGACAGGAACATTAAATCCTCTGAAATAACACGCCCGTGGGATGGTTTGCTAATCCTGGATAACAAAGCTAATGAATAAACTGCTATTCAAATTTCAATAAAATCACCAAGAACATTCGTCGTCGGTAGCTATTTACAATGTTGTATTTGACATACCAGCTTTCTTGGCTTATGTTTATTCGTTTGTCCCCAGGATATCATTCAAATAAATCTTTTGTCAATTTCATCTCTTCGTCTATTTACCTCTAAGATCCTACATATTGTAATATGAGCCCGATGTCGGTATTCATATATTCGCGGCCTTAAAGAGCCATCAGATTTTTAATATGTAGTTTGTATGGAACACCGGTTAGTTATTCTCACCAATCATTGAAGCTAAATAAGTTGCAAATATATTCGCATTGTTTAACAAATAGGAATATTCAATGGATAGAAACATATTGAATTCTAGTGGAATTGTATAAATGATTTTAGTAACAATATTTAAATTGTACTTATTGAAATAAATGTAATGATTAATTTTAATTAAATTTGATTATACTCAACATTGTATTTTATTAGGAACACATTTTTAAATATAATTATAAAATATGACACCAAAGGATTATTTTATTTAATCTTTCAGATATTTCTTCATTTTAGATGAAATTGTTTTGTAACTACTACAATAATATTTGATAATCAGCATTTAATTAAGGCAGTATCAAGTTTCTCACTTTTTTCATTTCATTGACCAAGACCTACTTTTTTTGCCAAATTTACACAAAATCTGTCATGTGCTATATTAAATTTAAATTGGGTCAGGGTTAAACACTCTTATATGCAGTAAATGACTATTAATGAATATCTCTTAAAAATAAGCGACTTCCACTTTATGTTTATGTGCAAGAAGCAGATGTTAGCAGGACTATAGAAAACACTAAATTAACAAAATAATCATCTCCATCTCCGTACCTCATATATCTGCTTCTTTCAACACAGTATGTCATGCGTTGTATATTGTGCAACTCGTCATTAAATTCTGCTTTTAATGATCATTTCACAATGATATCGATAATAGTTCTGGTATTGAAAAACAACTGCACATGGTCCAAAAGCCAATGACCTTGCTCGCTTTTTTCTTACCATAAAAATCAATTATCTATTTTAATTCATCTCATAATAGTTTTTTCCTCAAGTCTTTTTACCTTTATTCTTATATTGTTATATCCTGTTTTAGTTGGTTATTCAAATTTGAATGGTCCATTGGTAGTTGATGTCAATGTACTTTTATTTTGATTTTGTATATTATTGTTTTTGGAACACACCTGGTGGGAAGTGGGGTGGGGGGGGGGGGTTAGGCACTGTTGTTGAGTACTAATAAACAGATTATGCAGGACATGTGAAGTATTTTTAATGAGCAAGGGAATTGTGTGTTTTTGTAAATTATGCATGGAAAGTTTCAGTACGAACTTAAGCTCAGTCCGACTATGAAACTTTTTTGACAAAAATCTTTGATCATATCCATATTGTAATGATATATCTATGTATGGTCATGGTGTGATGTCATCATGACCATATATAGGCATGTGAAAGTTTTTTTGTCAAATATATTTGATAGTCTGGACTGAACTTTATGGTCCTAAAATTCCTTGCAGTGTTAGTTTCTAACCATGGACCATAGCATTGTCTACTTATAATTCTAAGGCTGAAACACGTCATGATGAAATGTATTTACTTTAACAAAAATTAGTAGATAATAAACCTACTACTATGTCTAGGCCTATATTCAGTAAGAATTGAACCTAAGACCTCGGGATTGGAAGGCGAACACCTTAACCATAAAGCGACAATCCCACTCATTTAATATTTATAGGTCGTGTGTATAACAAATCAATACCATTTAGAAAAGTTAGTTTGTAACATTATTCCAGAAAATTTAACCTCCCTGTGCGGACACCTCTCGTAAGCAGACACCTCCCATAACAGACACTAATTCAAAAGCCTGTTTATTCTTCCTATCTAATCAGTGCATTAGGTACCTCTCATGGGTGGCCACTTTCTGTAATAGCCTCGGACACTTTTGTACTTAAAATTGTGATTTTTTTGTATAATTTACCTCCCATAAGTGGACACCCTGGAAAACTTTCTGATTTGGCGGCAACCAATACAAAATATTAAAATCCTTTTGCTGTAAATTAATGGCTGAAAATTATTCAGTATTACATAACCACTTGATATTAAAAGTAATAAATATTATTTATTAGAATGTAAATTACAGATTGTCTAGTAAATTGGAAAGGCTCTTTGCAATGAGAATTGACTCAGAAATGTCGGACATAAGTGTAAATGTGCGAATTTAAAGAGTTTAAAGAGGCCCTCTATCAGCTGAATTCTTGTAAACAGACACCTCCTGTAAGCAGACACTTTTCCCGAACCTGAGAGTGTCCACTTACGGGAGGTTCAACTGTTTTTTTATACAAGTTTGACACAAGCATCTCTTATTGACCAGGGCATATCCTGAGTTAAACATGGACACATTGGTATTAATGTTTTTTTGAAATACAGAAAACTACAAAAAAGTGATAATGTAATAGACTTCATCAAAATATTATAGTCGAGGACATTGCTCTTTTCAAATTCAGTTAAATAGTACAATCAGAAACCTTATTCATTGACGAAAAAAACCCCATTTATTACTTTTCTTAAATTGATACTGGGAATAATGATAATAATGTTGTACACAGCAATACTAATAATAATCAAGATTTGTGGAAACCATTCAAGAGTAATCCAAACTAATCTAAGGAACGTCAATTGTAAAATGATTCTAAATTAGATATTGGCATTCAGAGGCAAAGTTATACATTAAAGGCGAGGAAACACATGAATGCACAAAAGTATGGGTATTACTCCTTTGAGAATTGAAATAATTTAAACTGTTGTTTTTTCCCAAAAAATAGAAATATTTGGCAGATTTTAAGTCATTCTGCGCATAGTTTATGACCTTGTATGTAATTATTCAAACAGATTTCATATAGCTCCACACACATACAATGACATTATACATTATAAATTATCCACCTTCGAGAATGAGACGTGTGGAAGTGTGTTTAGCCATTTTAAAGAATGTGTTTTATATTTGCTATATTATTAGTTGATCATATACATAGTATGACCAACAGCATTAACAAACTTTGTAGAATTTCAAGATGATGTGTTACCCAGGTATGATGGGCCTAGTCCCTGTCATGGGCAGAAAAGAGAAGGAAGAAAGTAGTAGTGTTGTGCAAAAATCATCAGGACATGACATGACCCTTAAATTGAACGTCCAACTTCTAATTACTGCACATTTATTCATCACCACCAGTGCCACCATCATGCCATGATCATCGTCATCATTGATAATCATATCCTCATCATCATCCGTTGTTTATTATCGTCATCCTCATTCATCATCCACATTCAATGTTGACGTCACTCCATGAATATTGTCGTCATCATCATCATCATCATCATCATCATCATTTATCATCATCATCATCATCATCAACAACATTACCATCATCATATCATCATCATCATCATCATCATCATAATTAAACCATTGTCATCATTATGATTATCACCACCATAATCATTCATTGTTCTCATCATCATCTCCACCACCTCCACGATTGACATTGCCTAAAAATACCTTGTTTTCACTCCTTTAATACTTTAAGGTATAGAAAATTAAAGGCAAACTTGTTTTTTAGGCTTCATTGTCATAATGGTAACTGTCGCCCAATTAGTATTATTGATTATAAATATAAAATAGTTGTTGGCACCATCATCTTCCTTATCATCATGCAGCTTATCACATGTAAATGCTGGCCACTAATAGAGCCTTCTAATATTTTGTAAACATCTGTCTTTCCTCTCTGGTTTTTACATCATTTGATGATATAATAAAATATCCTATTTGTACCTCAGACATAGACAAGAGGCCAAACTAAACAAGAACCACCACTACTATGAAAACATGGTACAATTATCAGTCTACCTGTTCTTTATCTTCTATATATTAATAATATAGTATTACTGTTTATTCATAACAGCAGAAGGATGGTCTGACACAGGTCAGAAGCCAAGGTAGGCACGTCCAGAGAATCAGACCATGCAGGAAGTCTATTAACTAGCCTGGGTCAGACCCATGCCAGTGACCCACGTCCCTGGAGACGCTGTTAGGTCAGTAGTAAAGTGGATTGGTACCTTTACCCAGCTGTTAAACTCGTTGTTCTATATGACGTGACGTTCAACTTTTTCCCCTTGTGAACCCGTTGGTCATTCTTGGCCAGTGTGGCGTGTGTATTAATAGAAGTTTGCGTTTAATTTAGTCCATCCTCTTGAGCTGTGATAACAGATTTAATGCAGTTAATTCCAGTATAAAATTGTTATGGATAAAGAAAATGGAAAGTGAGGAAGTGTTTATCATTGGTTCTAAGTTATTACATAAATAAATTTAATATTAAGTCAAGTCAAAGTAAACATTTATTTATTTTGTAAATCTTAAATAGCGAGTTTTTAAAAATAAACTACATTGTCATAATCAAACATAAACTCATGATTTAGCAAGTAATTTTTAATGACAGAAAGTAAATTTGTTTGTAGCCTACCGACATGGTCAGCAAACTCTTTTGTGCCCTCAATTGCAAACACCATTGCGGTGAAAGCGGAAAAATTTTAGAATGTGTCCAAACATACACCATCTATTTTCATCTATTTTCATCTATTTTCATCTATTTTCATCTATTTTCATCTATTTTCATCTATTTTCATCTATTTTCATTAATCCTACTTGTTAATAGAGTAATGGAATACTGAATAATAATGTGTTTAAAATAAGAGGAACAAATTCTAAAAAAAAGCAAAACTAGTGAAAACTATAGTAGCTCATAAACAGAAACAAAGACAAAACCTAACAGGAAAACACTTATGGCAGAGCCAAGCCAAATGAGACATAAGTCAGAAATTTGAAAATTGAGTTTTTTATAGATTATAAAAGTACACATTATAATCTTTAACATGCAAAAAAAGTCAGTTTCATACGATGTTTCCTTGCGAAGTTACGAACAATTGAAGTTTGAACAATTGAAAAGTAAATTTTTAGAAAACTGCATTTGAAAATTGTTTTTTCCTACACATTGACTAAGCAAGGTCATTTTAAATTGTATTTTTTAAACATTTTTATCTTATATCTGAAAATTAAGGTATTATGAAAGTTGAATGTATGAATTTTAAATAAAATAGAATTTGAAAAAAATGACCATTTTTTTATTTTTGCCTATTGTGGAAAACTAGCATTTGTGACTTATGTCTCATTTGGTTTGGCGCCACATTTTATTGGAATTTTTGATATTAAGTGTAATTTTACAGTTGTATTTCAGCTACAGTTTCTTGTTTAAATATGGCTGTGTTTACCTGTCTAATCTTCTTACAGTTCAGAGGTCCCAAGTTGTAAAAACAGAATTCCTGGAGATTTATTTGTGGTCATCCGTACACCCTTTTTTATGTGTAAACTTCATAAAATGTGTGTAAAATGTGTGTAAAATACCTTTGTTTAAAAATAATTAGTATGAAACAGTAGTTTCTGATTTTATCACTATTTAAGGTATGCCGTACTACATAAAACAACATAGCTAAACTTCACATTTTTGAAAAAATAGGCCAACAATGTGGTGTAATTGTGAAAATGTTTCAAAACATGGAGAAATTCCTGGAGAAAACTAGATTCCGGGAGAAAAATTAGTAATCCCGGTAGCCCAGGAGATGATCCAAAATTCCTGGAGACTCCAGGGGCGGATTGCTATAAGCGGTCTTTAGACTGTCTTAAGCTTAAGACGGTCTATAATCTTGACGTCATGCACGGTCTTTAATTATAAACCATTGCTATACCGCGGTCTTAGGAGTTAGCGGTCTTAAATATTAAAGCCTGCTTGGTGGAGGCTATAAATAGTCTTAAGTCACTTACAATGTGGAGTTAGCATTATTTTACCTTGAATTGCCTGTTTTAATAAATTGTTATAACTACAACTGTTTAAACATACACCATATTAGGAAATTAAAACTAGTATAACGTTTTCGTAAAAAAATCAAACGTGATGTGGCACAAAAGTTACCTAAAATAGTGCCCTCAATTACTGTTACTATGGAGTGTTTGTTCGAGATTCAATACTCAACACGGTCTTAGGAAAGATTGTTTTCTAGCAATGGTCTAACTTGGGTGACTTTGCTAAGACCATCTATGTGTTAAAGCCGCTTTATTCTGTAAGTTAAGACCGTCAGTTAAAACTGTTTTATAGCAATCTGCCCCAGGACAATCTTGAAGACTTGGGATCTCTGACAGTTGAGCATCTTGTAAGCAGACAACCTCAAGAAAGAGAAAAGTGTCCACCTATTACATATTTTATTAAATAATATTTCCAGGATGGCCACTTATGACAGGTAAATTATCATACAATGCCTGTTTGGAAAGGTAATATTAGATAGGAAATCCAAACATGGTTTTGAATGAGTGGCCGTGATGGGAGCAGTCTGCTTTCGAGAGGTGTCTGCACATGGAAGTCCAACTAAAATTTGCTCAAAAACTGTATCTGTTCACATCTATCTAAATTCCTTTCTACTCTTTTATTACCATTTATGACTTGTGAGAGAGCGCCAGGGGTGCATTTTTCAGCTATGGCGCTATAAAAATCTACATTATTATTATCGTTATCATTATAATATAATTCAATGATTTTAATATTGAATTTCAGGTATCATTTACTTCCATTAATAAATTTAACGTGAAATGATGTATATTACGTATACTGGTTAGCTCATGTGTCAATAATGCTAGGTACATATGTTGGGTTTTCATTTCATCTTAATTTTTTAGCAGAGTAACGTGATATTAGCATTTGTTAGACCAAATAAAAGAATACACTCAAGCGTCAAACCCTGAATATATTTCACAGGACAGGGCGGAATTCATTTTAAGTCTTTTTTTTTTCTTACAAAAAAGGATAAAATATTTTACTAATTTAATAATGAAAATCAGACTTATACAAAATTCATTCATTCAATTTTTTGTTACATTTCATCACTTGTTTGCTCATAATAAACAATTGTTTTACATTACGTGTACGTTCCCATTAGAGATTTCGATCAATTTTTACCCTACATTTTCCAGGAAATGTATGGTAATTTGAATTAACCACCTCACTGGCTTATCACATTAAATGTTTATAAAGGATATGAATATACTGTAGAGTTAAGCAATCAAGTGGAAACTAATCCAATTATCCATTGTGATAAGACTTGACAAAACTTTCTAATAGGGATGTACACC
>JAOTQE010067495.1:0-17492 GCA_025631205.1 Nesometra sesokonis
GTTGTAGGGTCAGAAAAAATTGGACCCTAACATTTTCACATATTTTGACAGCAAATAATCCCGAATTCGCAAAAAAAAAATCACATTTAGCAAAAAAATCCTACAGAAGCCCTTTTTTTAACACAACAGTCTGCACTACTAGTTACGATACGCAGCAGCGGCAAACACGCGTACTGTTGCATTGGCTAAACTAGGCCTAGACTACTTACTTAGGCCTACAGGGGAAGAATAACCGAATTTACATTTATAAAAAAAAATACTAAGGGGTTCTGTAATAATTTTGAACCTACCCGGGAATCAGGGCCTCTCTCTCTCTCTCTCGAGTTACGCCAAGTTCCTCTGCTCTCTTTTCCGAATGTTTATGAACAAAACACGAAGATGATAAAAACAAACGAAGATGGGTCATATGACCATCTCCTAGTGCACCACAGTGTAATTAAAAAAAACCCTTACCATGGGGGAACTGACGAGTCTACAAGGGTATATCGTGAGCGTCCTTATGTCATTTTTACGAGAAATACATTTTCAAAGCCGTGCCTTTCTTAAGACTTTTCTTAGACCATCTTAGACATACATGTTATGCACAATTTTTCAAGTAATAGTTTCTCCCCCGACAGTTAAACCCCATTAAAAGGTTAAAAGGTCAAAATATCGTCATCAATCAAGTGACATATTCAGAAAACAGTAAATATCATATTCATTTTGCAACTTTTTTATTTCAAATACGTCATATGGATGTTAAATCAATTGGTGTTGTATCCATGTACTTCAAACAAAAAATGTTAAACGCTATCATTAAAACGAATCACATTTAACGACGTCAAGACTTCTGGCTACCAGGGTGAATGAGAGCGTTCCACAAAAGCTAAAGTCGTGAATTTCACCGCTAGACGGAGTCCCGTGAACATTGCGTCTAGATTTGCAATATTATATTATTTTTGCACCTCATCCCTGGAAGTGTGCATTGTTTCCTTAAAAAATGATAACTATTTCACGCCTAAATTGCAGTAAATTTTGAGACTTTGTAAAGCATTTCTTAATGTATAAGATTGTCAATATTTCGGGGCCCTCACCACCTGGACCCCACCGTTGGCCCATGGTCCGCTTCGCTCGCTACTACTAGGCCCAGGCCTGACCAAAATACCTGATGTAACTAGTAATGAAAGCGTCCCAAAATGTTTTTTTTTCATTATATTTGTATTTCTATACCCAGCTTATATAATTACAGTATGTGAAAATACCTGCATTTTTTTGGAGAGCTAAATACATTTTATAGCAAAGTTCTAAATTTACTGACTTTGAAATAAAAAACAAAAACAAACAAAAGCAGAAAATACATATTCTAGGAATTCAGCTTGCTTTTGCAGCAACATGTTGTAAAATAGGCCTAACATCGCAATTCTAGTCAAGCAAGCATGATAAAGTAAGATATTTTTATGGACTCTCTTTGTCAGAGGCAGCAAGTTGTAAAATATGTAAATAAAGTATCACGAAAAAAAGCTTAATAAGAATATCTCAAGGTAGTGGTCATGGTCCTGTTCTCTGTCCTGATTTTCATTAACGACATATCACCATCAGTATGAAATAGCTCATACAGTATATATGCCGACGATATTGTTGTAGGTGACTAGAAAACCCATTAACGAAATAAATGATAACCTTCAGAAACCAATGGATAATATAGTGGGATGGCATGCCCAAAACAAATTGAAGATCAATATAGGAAAACCTAAAAGTATGCTTATAAAAACCAAACAAATTATTTCACGAACAAACTCAGCATTCATCTGGGAAATCATAAAATTGGAAATGTCCAAAACATACGATATCTACTACTAGAATTATATGAAAATCTTACGTGTGATTATCACATTAGATATGTAACTAAATCAGTCATCTCTAAATAAAATTAAACGGAAATATGTTAAGTAAACTATATTTAATAATAATAATACAGCCAAGTGTGGATTACGGAATTTCTATCTATATAAAACAGTAATGTATAGAATGCAAAAACCAGCTGCACGTACTTTTTTTATATTTCTTATAACTAATATCTTTGATTACGACACTTACGATATCTTGTATGTTTAAATGCTTTTATGGTTCTGCTCCTTCAAGACTTATGCAATAAAACAGCAATGGTTTTCGACAGGCACGGCTACAACACAATAAATATGTTAATTTAAATATAATGAAAACTTCACTTAAATACGCTGGTGAGATAGAGGTAGATAAACTACCAAATTAATGAAACGATTCTGTAGTTAAGTTACTACATATTAATGAATTAATGTTTAAGTCATTTGTGTTAGTAACTAACTGATTTTATTCATTGATTGAATGATTAAGTAATTTAAATAATAAATCAATAATTAATTGGTTGCTTGATTGATTGATTTATAGTTTAAGCATGGAGTAAATCTGTTTCCTTTATGCTTAAATTTAGTAAAATACATTAACAAATAAATTATTTTGATCGATTGATTGATTGATCGATAACCAAACCTATTATATTTACAGATGCTTGCAGCCAATGTCAAAACGGGGATTGCCAACGACTTGATTTCAGTCCTTACTATAGTTGTCTGTGCAACAGTGGATTTACAGGAACTAATTGTGACACCGGTAAGAAATTTGTTAAAAATAATAATGGTGTAGACAATTGGCTTTCCATCGGCCTCATGACAAAACATCCATACGTAAAAGTAGGCCTACTTATGAAGAAAATCTATTTATGACGAGATTGGCAACGCTTGCATGTACTCAGATCAATTGGCTTGTCAGTAAATACACGACCCAGTAGAGAATTACTATCATAGGCTAATACTATCCTAGGCTAGCACCTATCGGTTGATCGCATATTTCGTTACTGCTAGCAACAAAGGGCGTCACCTATTGATTTACGTAACAGATAGTATTCGGTGGAGAATTTTGACGAAGGTGCAACTAGGTGAAGAACCATCTCTGGTACGTGCTGGAATTAGGAAGCACATTATTAATTGTTTCTATTAAGACAATCCTGCTATCAGAAATCCTACGCATAAAACTGTGTATTGAATTTCTTCAATATTCATGAAGGAATGTAATTGTTCGCAGAAATCATGCTTGCAATGTTGTTTCTAGGTAGCCTTAGCAACTTACATAATGCATTGTTGAAACATACTTTAAATGAGCTTTAAATATTCTACCTTCATTAAATTTACTACAGACAGTCATACAGTACACATTCACACAGTATTTAACATTTAACCAGCGGAACGTTTAGAAAAAGATCTACATAACGTGGTAGATCTGATACACAAAGCCCTTAACTGTTTCTTATTTATCTCACAAATTGCATATATTGTTTTAATGATACAAATAATTTAGTAACTTTAAACAAAAATTGCAGATATCAACGAGTGTGGAAGCAACCCGTGTGGGGCTAATGGTGTCTGTATGAACCTTAATAACGCCTATTTTTGTAACTGCAATCCCGGATATTCTGGAACGAATTGTGAAATCGGTAAGCCAAATTTCAATTATTAGTTTCCATAGCTCCTGTTTCAATTATTAGCCTTAACGGCTTCTTTATACCATGACGATAACGAATGATAAATGGATAAAAAGAATTGTTCATACTGACATTTTTAAAAATTGAAAAGTGTTTGTACTAAACCGAATGATTTACGGTTTAAAGTGTAATGGTTTTGGTATTGATATCCATTTATAGAGTGCATAATACAAAGTCTCTATGCGCTTATGCAAGTTTCTTTGAAAAAAAAAAAAAACGAAAAGCAAAGAAAAAGAAGAAAATCTGGTAACAGTTAAAATGATCTGAATTAGTGGGGTTTTGAACTTCTTCTTGAAAATAGACAGAGAAGGAGACTCGTGGACAGCAACAGGAAGATCATTCAAAAACTTAGGATCGGCAACCATAGAGTTCCTGTCACCACAGGTCTTCAAACGGCAAGGTGAAATATAAAGAATAGTTTGATTGGAAGTAGGCAAAACGCTGTTGAATTAGGCTGAATATTTGTATAGGAGACTTGGAATGAAGAGATTTTATAAACAAAGTGTAGTAACGTAAAGACAATATCATGTTTACGGGAAGCCAATCGAGGGCATGAAGAGTGGGTGTTATGTGCTGACGGTAAGGCATTCCTACAATAAGACGTGCAGCAAAATTTAGCTAAAGTTGAAGTTAGCTGGCTAGAGTACTTGGAAGACCACAGAGAACACTATTACAATAATCAAGTCTAGATGTTATAAGAAAATAAAGCTTTGTGCCTGCATCTTTGTTGAGAAATGTTCGTGAATTCTTGATGTCGCGGATATGTAGGATATAGTTTTGCAGGTATTATTTATATGTTGCTTCATGTACATTCGAGAGTCAAAAGTAACTCCAACATTCCTAACTTCAGTTGAAGGGATTTTCATAAAATCACCAACTCGAAGTGATAAGATGTTATTGGTGTTATAATAGTACTTCTGTCTTATTACTGTTGAAATAAAGCATATTCCTAGACAGCCATGACTTGACATCATCTACGTAAGTTTCCATACGTATTTTTGCATCATCAACTAGGTCGGGCCTAAAGGTGATATATAGCTGAGTATCATCTGAGTACATATGATAGTTAAGTGATTACGAATAATGTTACCAAGAGGACGCACGTATATAAAAACAGAATAGGACCGAGAGTGGATTCCTGAGGAACACCACGTTTAAGGGTCATAGCATCAGATGCGGCATCCTATATAACAACAGAGTGGCTGCAGGAAAAGATTATTTTTACAAAATGTATAAAAATTACCTAATAATTAATAAAACCGTTAAAATCGTTGTATATGAAGATTTTTTTCCATTTTTATTTGATATGACGTCACTTGATTTATAAAAATTGCATCGTATATTGCAGATATCGACGAATGTGGAAGTAATTCGTGTGGGCTAATGGTCCCTGTACGGATATTAGCAACGCCTATATTTGTACCTGCAATCCAGTATATTCTGGAACAAATTTTTAGGCCAAATTGAGTTGGTGTTAAAACTACGCAGCATAATATGAAAACCACATCATTGATATTGGCGCACTTCTAAAAGTCTCTTGTCTTTTCTCGAACAAATTCCGTTGATTTTTTTTTTAATTTTCATACGTTTGTTTATCAATTTTGCATAACCTTTTCGTTTCTTTTAGTATTTTTTTTAATATGTTCAATTGAATTATATTGTGTTATTTGGTCAAATAAGTGTCAAATTGAATTAGATTACGCGCACACTTTGAAATTAAGCTGACATACCCTCCAAAATGGAAGGTTTATTATTCCTGAAATACTGTAAATAAATTTATCCACATAACAAGTAAAACTTTTAAAAGGTTAAGCCAAGTGAAGAAGACGAGACATTGGTATTTACAAATGTCTTTTGAAAACAAAGAACAGAAAAGAAAAAAAAGAAGAACATAGGAACAAAGAGGTGACAGTTTGGTTTTGAGCCTCTACTTGAAAATATACAGAGAGGGAATCTCGCGGACAGTAACAGGAAGTGCAATCCAGAGCTTAGGGTCAGCAATTACGAAGATCCTTTCACCACTGGTCTTCAACCGGCATGGTGAAATATAAAAAAAAAAGGTATGACTGAGAATGAAGAGATTTATAAACAATGTGTAGTTACAGTAACTTAAACATTTTTTTTAACTTAAATACGTTTTATGCAAAACCAATGGAAGCCACGAAGAGTGGGTGTTGTTTGCTGACGACACGGCGTCCCCGCAAAAAGACGAGCAGCAAAATTTAGCTGAAGTTTCCTGACTAGAGCACTTGGAAGACCATAAAGGACACCATTACAATAATCATGTCTAGATGTTATAAGGGCGTGAACAAAGTTTGTGGCTGCATTTTTGTTGAGAAGATTTCGTATTTTCTTGGTGTTGCGGATGTGGTAAGATATATGCTTACAGGTATTATGTAAATGTTGCTTCATGAACATTCGAGGGTCAAAAATAACTCCAATGTTACAAACATCAGTTGAAGGGATTATCATGGAATCACAAACGTGAAGTGATAAGATGGTGTTGTTTCGATGTTTAGGTGTTATGAATAGTAGTCGGTCTTATTAGTGTTGAAGCAGAGCATATTCCTAGAGAGCATGATTTGACATCTATGCACATTTCCAGTATTTTTGCATCGTCAAGTAGATCAGGCCTAAAGGTGACATTTAGTTGAAGAGCATCCGCGTACATAGTTTATAGAGTGATTGCAGATAATGTCACCAAGGGGGCGAAAATAGAATAGGACCAAGAGTGGATCTCCGAGGAACACCATAGGGCGAACATATATTAAAAGCAAAATAGGACCAAGAGCATACCTCAGGAATACCAAATTTGAGAGTAATAGCATCACATAACATCCTTTATACAAACAGAGTTGCGTGTGGAGGTTAGATAAGACTGAAACCATCCTAAGGCAGTACTGGATACACCAATTTATGGTTAAGGAAGATGGCATGGTCAATAGCGTCAAAAGCAGCATTTAAATCAAGGAACACCGAAATAATAAAGTGTCCACTATCTAAGGCCTGGATGAAATCATTATGAACTATGAGCATTGCCGATTCAATTCTGTGGTACTTTCAACAGCCGACTGATAGCGATCAAATAAGTCATTGTTAACTAGATATTCAACTATTTGTCAATTACTTTGGCATATTAAAAATTAGAAAATAAGGAATGGTCGGGAGAAGCTTTTTTTTCATATTGGGGAAACAATTTATAACTTTAGAGAATTAGTGAATATACCAGTTGAGAGAGAACTCTCTTAACGTAAGCGAGTGAAAATCCACTTTTTACTATACTTTTACTATATACTTTATTACTATGTGGTAGAACTATACTGATCGGGGTCTGAGTAATTTTCTGATGCACGTCTACCTACAAATTTGTTAAAAATTACTACAATTATCATTACTACAACTACCAATTTGTGCCGGAAAGTAGTTTGCACGAGCATCATCAGGTACCTGATAATAAATATTAGATTCCCCTTTGTAGTTAATATAGTCACCTTCATTGTGAGATTTCTGCTTGGCCTTCCTACATTTAACAGTATACCACTCAGATGATGTACGAACAGACACGCGTTTATGATTTAAAGGGCTAGCTCATCTCTAAGAGATAATATAAGAAGGTGGTTGTACTCACATATGACTGAGTTTTTATCCATGTTGCCATTAAAAAGAGGAATATTTCATTAAATGAAGAACAGAGTGGTCAGACATCAAATAGTATGTTTTTAAAACTATGTAAGTAAAGATTTTAAAAAATGTTGCTATATGGCTTAAATATCTAGAACAACAAATTCCATCCATTACCGTATATAAACACTTAGAATTAGAAGTTTCAATTTTTGTTAAAACAGAATAGAAACATTCTCCTAACAGAAACATTTATAATATTCTTGCATATATAAACAATGCGTCTTCGTTTTAGCCATGTTACATCAGAAATTCTATTTGCATACACCACCTTCACTATAAAATGAATACAGAGGATCTTTTATCTAAATCACTTTTTTTTTATTCTATCAATATAATTTTTCAAATACATTCTGTTTTGAATAAAATTACCGATATATAATAAATTCATTGCTGATATTTCAGATTCTTGTAGCACAACTCCGTGTGTGAATGGGAATTGCATACCTATGTCATCTAGCCCCTATTACATGTGTAATTGTAACAGTGGATTTACCGGTACCAATTGCCAGACTCCTACAACTGGTAAGTATAAATCACGTACCTATGTATTCTAGTGTCATGTACAGATTTAGGCAGGGTGCACCTTCAAAATTGTCACCAAAAATAATCGGCCACCAATATTTTTTGAACTATTTTTCGCGTTATATGTGATCAGATTTCGAATATCTTGGTGTATATACTTACATTTTATAGGTGAATGAATCAAATAAAACATCTTAATACTAAAGGATAGATAGATATTTAGAATTCAAAACGGCCGTCAACTAAATATGTTTTTGGCCATAAAGTTGCCGTATGCGATCGAGATTCAAAGATCTTGGTGCTATGTTTAGTTATAGGTTTTTAGGGCATATTATCCAATAAAACATGTATTCATTACCATAACACATAATCTTAAAGCCAAATAAAAACCTTCAAAATTAATTTCAATTTTCTCGTTTTTGGCTAGCAGTAATGTGTTGCACGTTGTGGTCCCACAATTTTTTAAAATGAGCATAATCAAAAATCCCTAGGTCCAATTTTCATATTTCTTTCCTGAAATCCTCACTAGGTCCAATAATTTTGTCATATCTGCCTCACCACTGAGGGGAAAATATGCATTGACTGCGTTACTTGTATTGATGCAATTACGCGTGCTCGTTATAGGCCTAACTTGATCCGTAATTAATCTTGTCAATGGTGTGAATGCGGAGGTACGTGGGTAAGACACTTTCAGTATAACTGCTAACCACCGTCCGGTGTATTGCTACTGAGTAGCATCCAGGTATACAGTGTAAAATGGGTATGAATGTAGTATTGGGGTTTTAACAAGTTATAAATACTCTGTCTATAGTTGTGATCGAACAATTGAAATTATTTATATTTTAAAAAAATAAATATCATGAATTATGGAATTACACCATATTATCTATAACATGCAAATAAAATCGGTTTCATACGACGTTTCCTTGAAATGTTATGAACAGTCAAAGTTTGAACATTCAGAATTAAGTTTGAGAAAACTAAATTCCAAAATTGCCTATTAGTGACACTGTGACTAAGCAAGGTCATTTTAAATTACATTTTTTAAACATTTCTTGATCATATATCTGAAAATTGTTTATGCAATATGAAAGTTGAATGTATAACCTGTGTTTTTTTGAGATAAACAAACTATTGAAAACGTATCCTTTTTTGTTTCAGCCTATTATGTAATACTAGCTTTGCGAATTATGACTCATTTGGCTTGGCTCTGCCATACTTTAATTTTACAGTTATCTATTAATACATTTTTAAAGCAGTATCTCGTAAATGACAACATTATCTTCAGAGTCTGCCAAGGTTTTTCGAAGAAGATTGATATCTGTATCAGTACCAGCAATATGGGGTTGTTGCTATCATTGGACGTCAATTTGTGATTGTCATTAACAGTACAATTATTTGTTTTATTATTTTAAGGCACAGCATGTGACAGTGGGCCCTGCATGAATGGTGCAACTTGTTCAGAAGTCTCTAACGGGTACATGTGCCAATGTGCTTCTGGTTATGAAGGCAACCAATGCGCCACTAGTAAGTTAATACACATTGCAATGGTTAAGATAGATTCATCCCCAGTGTACCCCTGGTTATGAAGGCAAACATTGCGCCACTAGCAATTCACATTTTAATGGTTTCGATAGATTTACACCAGATACGGAACTCAGAACGGCTAAATGGTGGTTTTCACTCTGCGCAAACAAGCAAATTAATCGTAGAAATATGAAAACTGCGGCAAATCTCCCAGTGAATTTGATTCTATGGTAAACCTGACAAAACTTTAGCATTACTTGACCCTCGATGATTTCTCGTGCCACATCTAGTGAGGCCATAACAAACCAAAAATCAACATTGGTACATAGGCCTATCAGGGGCGGATCCTGCAGAGTTAGCAATAGGGGCCCGATGTCAATTTGGACAAGCCCAGGTACGAGGTTTTAACAGGAAAATGATAACAATAGGCGTGGGTCCAGGGCCTGCCTTGGGTCCGGAAAAATGTTTCTCTACTGCTCTCTGGTGCACTTTTAGCGCCTCAAGATCATAAAAATATACTTTTTGGTTTCAAAAGTGTGGGGGCGGGTCCGTTGGGCACCCTTGGATCCGCGCCTGGGTACATTGATAAAAATAGAGCCACACACTGGAGGCCCATCGAGTGCCGCTGTAGCTTGATGGTTAGCATGCTTTCCCCCTAATCTCAAGTTCTGGGTTTGAACCTGGTTGCTTGACTAGGGTCTGCGACTTAATAGCATCACTCCCTAAGCCTCATAATGAGTGGTTTAGAAAGCATGACGTAGATCTCATCTTGTAATTGGTGAGGAAACTCGCAGTTGGTTATTTCACCAAAAACAATTACCTAAAGTCACCTTGTTTTACCTGTAATTTATAAAAATATTTTACCGATTTAATTTAATAAAACAACACTATAGATATTGATGAGTGTTCGAGTAACCCTTGCGGGTCTAATGGTGCCTGTATGGACAGTATCAACAGTTACACGTGCACCTGCAATTCAGGATTTTTAGGAACGAATTGTGAAAATGGTAGGCTACGATTCAATCATCTTAAAACAAATTAAACATCTGCTTATTCAATAAAGAAATATACTAACTAGAGTGCTTGTAGCCTTTTTGTTGTAGATTATGTAAACTACTGGTAGAGGGTAAAGCGTACTTTAAACGCAATTGGAACACTTGTATTTTCTCATCTGCTTACATATGTACTTTCGTTGCGATGTAAACATTTTTTTCTGAAGTATGCTAATTACGAAATAATCGTTCATTTTCAAGATTTCCACTGTTACTGATTTGCTTATAATGAGGTGTTATTTTAAATTGAATCTTCTCATTCTTATCATTCAGAAGAGAAATTCGTGATTATTTCTCCTATAGATAATGTATTCGCTGATAAATATCCATATTTATATATAAAATCGGCAGCCATTTGTAAAATTACTCATGACTGCATTTCGAAAATGTATAAATCTTCAAGTTTGGATGGAGTGACAAGTGCTAAAATAAAATAATAAAAAAATGATGGTTTGTAACTAATTTATGAAATGTCATTTTAAAATTAAAAATACAAGCTAAATTTACACTCCCTCTTTACCAAAAAAAAAATTAAGCTAAACTAAATTTGACATCCGTAACTTAATCTGACACCATATTGAAGGCGTTCAATAAGAAACTATAATACTTCTATTAACACTTTATTTTTGCCATAAATGTGTAGACTTAAATTTCCAAACAGTTCTGATGTTTACGTACGTTATTGGAAAAAGTTTCTATCTCTTTTAGTACATTCTCTCTAATATTGTTGTCTAAAAAGCGTACTCAATGCTTTCTATATTGTCTTATTTTCGAAATAGTAAGCTTTATGTGAGGCAAATCTTTATGGACTTGTCGTTACTGATGTAAAGTAGCTTGCTTTAGATAACAACGTTTTGCTTAGTTTACTGATAGCTCAAAAATAGCTTTAGAAAACTTTTAAATTGTCGATGAATTTTATAAGCAACAAAAACAGATACTTTGAGTGCTTGTCACCTTCTAACGGACTGAACAGCGAAAGTGTTTTCCAAATGAGTTTCTTTAAATATCCCATAGCGCCCCATTCCAGAAGCCCTCTAATATGCCTTTTTGATGACTCTGTGAGAGTAACTAGCGCAATAATCTGCAGAAATAATAGTGTTAAACGTAACTGAGACCGACCGGCCAATCAAGGAAATTACAGAACTACTTGGACGCATCTAAACAATGCAATGCATTGGTTAAGCATCTGCTTACTTTTTATTATAGTTCTTCAAATTGTGTTTCTATTGCTGCTTCATGTATACTGTTCTTAATGAATCAAATGTTTCACATTCATAAACCAATGTGTAATTATATCATACTTGATTCTTTTAATCTGTTATGCTTGTCTAGTTTTAACTATTGGACACATAATTGTGTTGTTCATCATCTTTCATTTACTTTTTTGTAAGGCTTCTATCGTTGGGTGTTTGGGATTTCGTTTTGATTTCTCTGTTTCTTTATGTTACATGACGCATCGGTGGTCAAGAAAGCATGTGGCAACTTTATCTTCATTAGCATAGACGGCAAAATCCATGCAGCTTTATTATAAAAATACACTATTTCCCGATTATATTATATTTCCTGGTCCTGGCATGAACGTAGGCTATTATTCTAAATTCTAGAACCTTTTCCTCCTCGGGATAGTATTCAACCATGCCTTGCTTAAAAATGGATGAATTTATAGTGATAATTACTAGTGCATGTAGGTAGAAGTATTATTTTTAATTTACATGTTAAATTTATCAATTAATATTTATTTTAATAAAAATTCTATAGATATTAATGAGTGTTCGAGTAACCCTTGCGGGTCTAATGGTGCTTGTATGGACAATATCAACAGTTATACGTGTACATGCAATTCAGGATTTTCAGGAACAAATTGTGAAAATGGTAGGCAATGTTTCTATCACCGTTTAAAAGATCAAGGTGCAAACTTGTTTTCCTAAACAATAGTTTATAGGGTAGTTTTATACATTTTTTAAATAATTAGAGAGCTTACTGCCTTTAGTTTGGTGCCAGTATGGTGGACTCTGGCAGTGGGCAAAACAGACACCTGGAATACGTTTTCTGACGTAAAATATGTTAATGCTCAGCACCTTTTTGCAACAATATTCCTGATCTTGAGGTAGGTCAATACGGAAATTGGTAAAAATAGGTAAGACCTTCGCTAGTACTCAGTTTCGATGATTTACGTTATTGACAAAATCCATTGCTTGGTTTGTGGATTCTCTCTGATAGTTTGGTACGGTAATAGTATTTGTCTATTTTTTAAGAAGCTTTATGGGAACAAAATCTATGCTAAATGGTGTCTAGATTTAGATGTCTGACCTTTGGTTTATTATTTTACTTTATCATTCCTTTCAATATGTTTAGCTCCATTTTTAATGGTTTTCATATTAGGTTATCTATTAAAATCATAAGCATATTAATCAAACTTCTTTGGCTGTTTTTCAAATGTCACATCACTCATATTACTAGCAACAGAAATGTCTATGAAAGAATAATCATTTAAGAAATAATTCGTTTCCAAAAAAAAATGTTGTTTGGGTGCGCTCTCTATGTAATCTGAACTCAAAACAGTATTGACCTTCACATTGTGGAACTAAGGACTATTACAGAGGCGGGAGAACCGGTACGACCGTTTTACCAGTATATTGCAGTCATGCCTCAAGTTTGCTAAATTGTGACACTTTAAAAGTAAAAAAGTGACATTTTCGAACATTGAGAAGTTCCATATTCTATGTTCTTCTCACCACAGCTCCAGCCATGAATACTGACAGCAGGAATAACTAATAGGCCAAACAATAGGGTAATTCGATACACACTGTAAACTTTTTTCTACACCAGTAGGAACATTATTAGATATTGAACAAAATAGCATGGTAAAGACGTTAATAATGATTAACGAACCAACAGAGCAAACATATTCTTAGTATCAAACGAATGTAATACGTTACATTGGTTAAAAATCTCCTTATTTGTTTGTGATTTTATTGTTGTTTCCTGATAAATAATACACATGTGTAATGTTTATCTTTTTTATTCCATTTGTAAATCTCCTATCTTCAAACGTACTTTCTGTGTTTCTGGTTTTATCTCAGGTTGTAGGAAGCAAATACAATTTTTATCGTCTTTATCACAGTCTTTATCGCAACATAAATACAGCTCTAAATAAGAAAGATAACTTGACTTATGATTTAAAGTTTTTTTGATTGATCCTAATGAGAACTTTTCTAAATGTTTGAACCTTCGTGATAACCGTTGGCAAAATAAAATGTTAACAAAATCAACAACTTGTTGAATTGCATTTGTTTAAATATAATGGGGTTAAATTGTAGTCACTTATTATTTAACTATAAAGGTATTTACGTATTGAATTTAATTAATAACACTTATTTTAAAAAATGAAACATTATTTATATTATTATATTTATTATTATATTTTTCAAGTAAAACATTACTTTCAGCGAATCTAGTTTGGTAAGAATGTATAAAGGACATTTTTTGTGGGGGGGGGGGGAATAAATTAGAAATATGCATTGGTAATGAGCTATTTTAAAGATGATACATAAAAATATAAATTTTAATTTATGTCAAATATATTGAGAACATTGAATTTATAAAACAATGGTTTCGTGTGGGATATGCGAGTAGCCCTGCACAATTTCTAAGGGCCCGTTATTGTAATTTTAAAACGCTATCAATACAGGATCTTTCAGGACAAATACATTAACATATCAACGGTATTTGTCCAAGATATATTGCAATAATTGATATAAGGTAAAATGTAAGTGTTATACAAGGATTGAAGAATATTTTTAGGAAGGTAATTTTTTAATTTATTCATAACGCCATTTCTTGAAATAATGTTACTGATATTATTGCGAAGAGGTTGCCAGAATAATATTGAGTCCAGTGTCACACCAAGAAATTTTGTTTCTTTAATTTGTTATCATTAACAATCTTAACTTTAAAAGAGTCATATTTGTTAAGTTTATAATTAATTAAAGATAAAATTAGTTTTCGAAATATTCAGAAATAATTTGTTTAACTTAAACCAGGAAACCTTGATTAATTCTGTGTTAATAATATTAAGAAGATCTGTTTCATTATTATGTAAGTAAACTATATTAGTGTCATCCGCAAACAAAATAAAATTAAAAAGATAAGAATAATTGGGTAGGCATTTACATAAATTAGAAATAATGAAGGTCTAAGTATTCTTGTGGTCCTTTCAAGTATCTTTAAAAAACAAGGTAGCAATGAAATAGGTTTGTAATTTGTAAACACATGAGGATCTTTTTTAAAACGGAAACTACCTTGGCAACCTTCAAAAGTTCAGGACAAATTCCATTTGAAAAAACATAAATTAAAAATGTAGCATGAAGGTTTAAAAATTACAGTTTGGACTGATTTAACAACTTTGTAGGATATGATGAAAAATGTTAGTCATGGTCTCTACAATGTGATGACAGAAATTGGAGAAACACTACGTTTCGGCTCCTTCCACTAAGGGCCTTGATTGCGTTGGTGATGGAATGCCGTCAGATGACGCCGGGTAAAACTCTATCGTAAATCGGGGTTGATATACGATAGAATATAAGGGCTTTTATTTTCCTTTTGCAACTTAATAATGTCCATAATTACATCTTCAGACAAAGGTCAGAGGAGGTATTGATAACACACGCTGTACCATTTTTTCAAACCTATAATCCGTTGGCCTTCTTATGAAGTATATAATAAATGCAATAAGCTTTTAAAATGAAGTTGCTTAATAGGTTTATCATAAGTTTATAAGAAAGCTTAATAAAATATGAAATTATGCAACATACATTTTAGCTATGTTCAATTGTATTTTTTTTAAGTCTACAATTAATAATTAGTTTTGTATAATCTAACTTTGGAAACACACTTGTGCATTTGAAACCATAATTGCTTATTAAATTTTATTCTTTTTTTAAATAGTTCAGGCCTATCAATCTTATGAATTCATTTTATTAACATTCGCCTTTCTTCATTTTACGTAGATATAGATGAATGCAATCCCAACCCTTGTCAAAACCAAGGGGAATGCACGGACGGCGTGAATATGTTTAACTGTACCTGCCCGGCTGATTTCAGTGGAACTGTCTGTCAGACTCAAGGTAAGTAAATGGAGTTAATGTGAGTATAATATTAAGCTCTATCTTGTGGCAGAGCCAAGCCAAATGAGACATAAGTCGCAAATGCTAGTTTTCCACAATAGGCTGGAATTTAAAAATGGTATTTTTTTCAAATTTTATTTACTCAGGAAACACCGGGCAGGCGTCCGACGTCATCACAATTAAATTCACAAACATTCATTTCATCAAAAATGCAATACAATAAAAAAAACAATGCATATGATGGGGACAAACCTAGAAGTAGACTTGTCTCAGTTTGCCCTTTAGACATTTTACAGAAATAAGAAGCACAGTATAAAAATAAAGCAACCATGAAAAGCTAACAACATGAACAAAATTATAATAATTAATATTTAGACAAAAAGTATTTCACCAACTCTTTTTTAAATGTAATATAATTATTTATGTTTTTTATTTGGGAGGGAAGGAGTTCCATAATGAAAAACTGAGTTTTTGTGAGTCTAGAGTGAGGGACAATAATATTTCTAGTGTGGTACCTTTTAGATTGATTGCAATGTTTTAAAATATTATTAATTGATTGTGGTAATTTTTTATCTAAGTATTTATGCATAAAACACATCGTGAGATATTTGTTTAAGTCAAAAATATTTAATAAATTTGAGTTTCTTAAATAAAGGTTTTGAAGTTGCTAAGTAATGAGAGTTCGTTATTTGTCTTATAATTCTTTTTTGAGCTATATGAAGTTTTTTAATATTGCTAGGATAATCCAAACCCCAGATAACGTTACAATAAATCAAATGTGGTAATATTATAGAATTATATATCCTAAGTAATATGTTACAGGAAAAAAAGAACTTGACTTTATTTAAGATACCTCCAACATTTGTAATTTTGCGGTGAACGTGATTTATATGGAGTTTCCAACTTAAATGTTCATTTATGTTTACACCTAAAAATACTGTGTTTGACTTATTCTCAATAATGTGATCATCAATTTTAATTAAATATTTACTGATGTCACAAACATTTTGATACGGTCTAAATACAATATAATTTGTCTTCTTAAAATTTATAATTAACTTATTTAGTTTAAACCATTTCGCTACTCCGTTAAGTTCATGATTAACTATGTTAAATAAATTAAAGATATTAGAGTCAGAGTAGTATAAAGTTGTGTCATCAGCAAATGAAATTATGTTTGAATTTTTGCAAGTTGTGTGAAAATCATTAACAAAAATAAGAAACAGTAAAGGTCCCAACACTGAACCTTGAGGTACTCCTCGTTCAACACTTTCACAATCAGAATTTAAGTCATGAATATGTACATATTGTTTTCTGTTATGTAGATAAGATTTGAACCAATCAAGGGTAATGCCCCTAATTCCGTATGCAGGTAATTTACGAAGTAGTATTTGGTGATCGATAACATCGAAGGCTTTCGATAAATCAAGAAAAATGCTAAGAAAAAATATTTTATTTTCAAAGGAATCTAAAATTTTGTTAACTAAATCGATAACTGCATGTTCTGTCGAATATTTTTTTACGAAAACCATATTGAGAATTAGTGAGAAAGTTAAAGTTATCGAGAAAGTTGTAAAGTCGGTTATGCATAAGTTTTTCAAGTATTTTGGAGATTATGGGAAGTATGGAAATCGGTCTATAGTTGGAAATTTCAGTTGCATTACCCTTTTTAAAAATTGGTAGGACTTACCATTAATACTATTAATACTATTTGATAATTTTAAGTTATTTATTATATTTACAACTTCTTGATCGATGACGGGATTAATGAAAAATGAGTTAATAGAACTTGTTTTAACTTAATCCAAAGGATTTATGTTAATAAACAGATTTTGGTCGGTATTTTGACCTATGTTTATAAAATAATTATTGAAATAATTATAGATATTTTGAATGCCTGAAATTTTAACATTTTCATGAGACATTATATTTGGAATAGAATGTTGCGTACGTTTATTAGGTCTAATGACCGTGTTAATTACATTCCAGGTTCTTTTTATGTTGTTTTTAATTTCAGTAAATTTA
>JAOTQE010067506.1:0-17490 GCA_025631205.1 Nesometra sesokonis
GAATTTTTTAGGGAAGTCCGGGGGAATGTTCTAGGATTTGCTTCGCAGCATTCACTTACAATTTGTAATTACTAGTTCATCATTTATCCAGCCCTAATTAACAGTGTTAAATCATCTATTTAATTTCACTTTATAACAGGTTTCTTTTGTTCTTTTATCAGCACCAACCATGTCATTTTTTAATACAATTTATTTATAAATGTCATGTAATACTTTTTGTTTTACATTTTACCTGACATACTCTAACTTGCAGGATGAGCATTGGCAGATTTCAAGGGGTGGGGGAGGGAGGGCTTAACAGGGTTAAGCGTCCTCATAAAATTGACCCAAAAAAAATTATTGACTGGGTATAGTATAGAGTATCTATTAAATATAGACTTACATCGGCTGTATTTAGGTATGAAGACCTCTCAGAGGCAAAGGGTATATTATTACTGCAAGCAATTTTTTTTTGCTTGTCAAAACCAACATCGGGATTTAAGCCCCCCCCCCCCCCCACTAAATCACAATCCTGGATCAGCCCCTGCTGAGAATGTCATGCATTTTTAACTAGTAACAGTCTCATTACTCGGCTTAAATACAAAAGCTTTTACGTCAGAATTAGCCAGGAGTGGCCCAGGACATTGGCATTGGAAGGAAAGCATGTTAAGGAATAAGGTAAAAATTATCTTGCTGCAGTTACTGCACTAATACTAATAGTAAATATTAATGTTTTTTTTTTTATCATATTATCCATGGTGACTACAGTTGCTGTATTTTGCTGTTTTGCATATTGCTTTTAATTTATTCAGAATCTAAATTTTAAGAAATATATAGTGTCCACAGCCTCTTATGGTCTGGTTACAAGAGGTTCCAAATACACTGATTAAATAGGAAGAACAAACAAGTCTTTGAATTAGTGTCCATTATGGGAGGTGTCCGCTAACAGAGAGTTTAGTTGTCACTTACAGGATAAGAATTATGTCATTCTTTCTAAACCAAGTCTCATTATGAGGCTTATTTACGGAGTGCTTTTAGGTCATTGGATAGCCTGTCTCACAGGCCTTACGATCTGGTTTATTCACTTTTATTGCTTGATTCCGTTTAAGGCGCAACTGACATCCCATACCCACTTATTTTAGTTTAGCCGTCGTAGGGCCTATTAAAACGATTCAAGCATGACGATTCACAAAAAAGAAATGACGCATTTTCTCCCTCTGTATTTGGCATGTGGGCGTTTCGAAATGTTTACCTACCTACGGTCGACCAACCAAAATGCTTCCTTTTCGAGTGAACGATCTATCCATTTGAGAGACTACCAAACAACAAATTATACCTGAAAAGTATTCTCACGAATATAATTTTGTCATATTCTAAGAAAAAAAACTCAGTTATTATTTCTAGTGCAGTTGCAATCGTCCATCACGTTGTCTAGGCCTAGGAATTCTTTTCTCCATGGGTAGATCCAAATCCATCCACGAACGAAGGCCTTCGGTAGTAACGCTAAACTTTGGTAGAGAGAGTGACGCAATGGTATCATGTAATTTTCAAATTCAATCAAGCGTGACAAATAACACCCGTCTGAGCGGTGTGGATAGTCATGCATGAACTGTTTGAACAGGCCTTACGGCTACACTAAAATAAGTGAGTATGGGACGTCTATAGTGCCTTAAACAGATTTAGCAATAAAAGTGAATAAACCAGACCGTAAGGCCTGTGAGACAGGCTAGTCATTGGACAGTACCTGGTGTGCAGGGAGGCTAAAGTCTGGAATCTAAAGATTGGAAGATTTGCTTTCATCACCATCAACGTTACCATCATCTTCATCGTTCTTCCATAACATTTCCTATTTTGTGACATCATATCAACTGTATTGTGAACTGTATTTCAAATGTGCATTGTTGTGTACAGTAGTGAATTTCAAATCTTCATCTTCAAAGTTTTCTTTGGTTTTCCAAAGGCTTTTCTTAGTTTATACTTTATTATTTGTTTTATACAGTTTAATTAATAATATCATTTTTAAATAGACTACATTAGGTAATAAATGTTGAAAATTTCAAAATGAAGAAGTCAATTTTTAGATGAAAATATATTTTTGAGGTAAAATCCAAACCGTCTAACAACAATGGAATAAATATTGTTATAAATTTAAAGAGTTTTTTTTTATTTGGTAAAATTCTTTAGAAACTACTTCCGACATATTAGTTTTGCTTTTCATACTTCGATGGAGGATTTGAAATAAGGCGAATAAGAGGCTGGCCATGGCTGATACTCTAAAAATAAATGGCTGCTGTGAAAATGTTACAAGACTGTTTTAATGTGTTAATTAAATAGCCAATTATTTTACAGGTGAAACATTATAAAAACAATTTAGGCTTTGTGTTACATAAGTTACTTTTACAGTACAATTATTCAGTATTTAGTCTGATACTGCAATTTTTATTGTCATATTTAGTGATTGCATCTAGTTAGCACTGATCATTGGCACAGATCCATTTTTAAGTGGTAGGGAGAGAGGCTATAGAAAGATTAACGGTGCAAAAAGGTGGGTTTGAGAGGGAGGATCCCTCTTTATAGAAAACTTTGAAAATAGTAAGTCTCTAAATAATCATACACAAGCATATTGGAGTATATTAGGATAAAAATATTTGTTACTTTCTACTATATTAACTCAACCTTGAAGTTTCCATCGCAAAGTGGGGACAATCTTCAACTCAAAAATATGTACTGTACTAAATCGGTGCACATGACAGTGATAATTTTTGGGAGAAACTTATTTGAAAATAAATTGTTTTTTTCATTAAATTTTGTGTTCACTTTGATTTTGATTAGACCAGTTGGTTTTTCATAATTTAATCTGCAATAATGATATTAGCAAGTTAGAACTAGGAATTTTTAATTAGAAAACTTTCTCAGGTAATTGCCTTAATAAGGCTAAAAAAACGTTGCATTGCCCAAACACAACATTTGGGTTGGTCGGTTTCCTTCAAGTGTATTATTTTTTCATTCCTATATGAAAAGAATTTAATCTGTTTCAGTATACAGTAGCAATAGAATGGGTTATTTTTGAATTTTTAATTATACTTTCATTCTTATAGTCTTGACTTTGGATAAATTTATGATGTTCAATTTTTGGATAATTTCATGTCTTTCTTATAATTGCTATTTTCATTTTTATAATTCTACAGACAGTAGGGTAAAATACTTCTTAGAAAACGAAAATGTTAATTTTCAAGATTGTGGGTTAATCAGGCCTGGACAACACAACAATCTTTTAGCCTTTTCAGCATTTATCTTCATTTATTTTATACCATATTATTATTTTTAAATTGTATAAAAACCGTTAAAAACTAACCAGAAAAAGAAAATCAACATAGTTATATATAAAAAAAGTATTTTTTGGTAATTTTTCATTTTTAATTGTCTGATTAAGAAACCGTTTTTAATCACAAACCATGCTTTTCTCACACCAAAAACTACAAAGTCATTTTAACAAAATAAATGAACAACTGAAATGAACAATTGAAATAAACATGTGAAATAAACAAAACAGTAAGTTTAACTGATAAGCTGTATTTGTATTAAATAGTAAATGTTTATACCTCAAGAGAGCGCTATTATGCAAGCAACCAAACAACAAACACTACCTAATTAACAAGCTAAAAATTAACATTGAATAAGGTTGTTTCACTAAGTGAACCAAACCAAATAGAGGGTGCTATTTGTATCTATTCTCACTGGAAACAAAAAAGCTTATATTTACACCCAAATATGAGTGTGCAATGGATGATTAGGTAGTTACTGTCAGACTTCCAGAGTATAATAATATTTTTTTATACTTCCATGATCAGTATTCCAAATCCAAAATTTTATCTATAGATGGCAACATACTGAAAACATACAATATAATCTGTGAAGAACACAATCATATTGTTAGGTACTTTTGTGTTAAAATCATGACATTGCATCCGTGGTATAGCCAGGCACCATGGAATATGTTAATAAATTAAAATCTATAAATATAGAGACTTTTTTATAGTAGATGACATGCTTGAAATGCCAAATCTTTCCAAATTGTCAACAACATAAAACATCTAAATTACATTTAAATTATATAATACTGATCTGCCATTTATATCACTTTATTACCAAACATTTAAGCTAGACAGCACATTATGCATATTATGTGCAGACGACTGTACAATAAACAAATGGCGTGCAAACTCTACAAAATGTTTTGTACCTTCCTGACTTTCACTAAATTCTTTGCTAACATTTCTTCAAAGAGTATTTTAATTACACTATTTTGTGATCTCATATCTTCACAAGAGTGACAAAGCTAGCTGTTTAAACTTCCCTTCACTCTGTGACTTTTTCATCTATTTGTCAGGAGGTGAGTTTTCCTCTTGTGGCCCTACAATCCTATGCCTATTGTTGCAGTTCGCCTTGTTGAACACATTCAACTAGACATCCTAGGCAAGTTTCTTTGCCGCATTTCATATTGTATACCTACCAAGTCTCATGCATTATGCGTGAGTCTCACGCATAGGAGCCGGTTTTTGACGTCTCACGCATACATTAATTTATCTCACGCATTACCATAATTCTCACTCATAAACAGTCATTCCAATAGTTGTTCACATGCATGACACCACATCGAGCAAAATACAGTAAAAATCGCCCCCAAAACAGCGATAATTCGGGCAGAAACGGCCCAAAAATGGTCAGAAGACTTTTTTTTTTTTTGCTTGTCAGATCGAAATGGGAGAGAATGTGACCCAGATAGTGGTGGCGGGGTTCGTCTCACGCATTGGAGCCAAAAAAAAGTTGGCAGGTATAATATTGTGCAAACCGGAAGTCTGTTAAGTATACTTCCTTTCCATGAATTGTTTGTGCATAATCCGTGTTTTCAAGTACAAAAATGGCACAAATAATTTTTTTTTAACATTAATAATAGTCCTAAAACGTAAAACATTCACAGCAGTTCATCTGCACATAATATAACACTGCAAAGTTTCACCCTTCAAGAAGGCAAGAACTGAAGGCTTTTGTGTTTCCAAAGTCTAATAGAGGTTGAACTGTTACAGTATGTAAAATATTGTACCAATATAAGATTTTTACTAAGTTGAAAATCTAAAAATGCAAAATAAACATAGTATAACTTACGGTGGGAAGCTCGGATGGTGATCACGGGCATCCATAGGCCCAGGTATACCAGGAGCAGGCATACCAACAACAAACGGAATCCTCTGCCGGTTTAGGGGTGGTAGTGATTCGTCCAGGGTTTCAAGTTGATCAGAATCTTGTGCTTGGTGAAGAAATGTATTGCTGTTTGTCCTTGACTTGCAAGAGACTACTGTAGAAGATGCTCACAAAACCTTGAATCCTATGCTGTTTCAAACCAAGGAGTTATTATAGTAACCTATTATTTTAGATAAAAGAACAAAAGGTTTATTGTACACATTTTTATGAATCATTTTTTAACTCTAGAAGTGCATGTTCAGTAATGTAAGATTTTTATGGGTGAGTCATTTCTAAAAATGCTAGAGAGAGGGTGCTTAAAAAAATACATTGAAAGATCAACTCTTAGGCCATGTTGTGGCACAAAAAATCATCAGATAAATTACCGCAATAAAAATTACAAAAAAATAGCTGTTTTATCTGTTTTGATGGCATTAAATTATTATCTGATTATAATCCAATATCCGATAAATGATCTGAATGTGATGATGTTTTCCATTTGACCCAGGGTTAACTTTGATTTAATTGTGATGCCACGCAATGAAAAGAGAAATCACCTGAAATTCCCAGTGGTCCCAAATTTGAGAAGTGAAAAATCAGGAGATTTTATGTCCGCTGCTTTGTCGATGAAATTTGTGTGAATGCAGTGTGAAGCGTCACAATGAAAAACAGGACGTAGAAAAAGTATATAACAATATCTATATAAATTGTATTTAACACTGAGCAGAACTGGTATTTTTTGAAGGGACAACCAATTTGAGGCTAGTCGTGGCGAACCCACCAAGTTGTCGCACAGAAAGTTATTGAGAAATAAGCCAATAAACAACAGGAAATATAAACAAATACAAAGGAAATTTGTGTATATTTTTTTCAATAACTTCAGTTGTACATGTCCGAGTTTGATAATTGACCCCTCATTTTAAAGCTTGCGAAAAGCTTAATATGGCTTTAGCAATAACTCAATTTTTAATTTTCCTACAACTTGGTGGTTTTGCCATGTCATGCCTCATTTTGCTCCTAGGCTAGGCCAAGATCCACTCTGAATATTTTTGGGAGACATTTAACATTTTCAGGAGAAAAATGTATTTTTTCAGGAGGGCAGGAGATGACTCAAAAAATCAGGAGACTCTTGCCATTTTCAGGAGACTTGGAACCTCTGATTCCAATCGGGAGTAAGTGTCAAAGTAAGAAAGAAACAAAGCATTATGGTCTAAACGTGCGCAGCAATTTTTAATTGGTGGATTAGATGGTTTATCGGAAAATTTGAAGTTGTACTGACTGAGGTAGATAAACAACATTACAAATGCGTTTCTTATTCTTTTTCTTCTACTCTCTCTCTCTCTTCATTACAAGGCCTAAAAAAATTTTGTTTTCTAGGCCAAATGAACAATAATCTTGAAAATCATGCTCAGCTTTTTGTTAACTTCACATCCCCCAAAATTTTGCCTAATAACTTAAAATTATCGTGATTTTTGTAAAAAAATAAAACTATCCAGAAACCTACGAGCAATGCAAGGTTATCCCAAACTAGGATTTTCAAATTTGAACAGTAAAAAATACAGTTAAATAGGCCTACTAAAATACATTTTTTTAAAGAAATATTTCCTAATTGACTGACCAAATATTGTCAAAAATCTTTTGCTCAGACAACACAATTTTTTGTTTAGGTCTAATTATTATTACATGGTCTTTTTCAATTAAATAAAAAAAAAATAAAAAAATAAATAAACATATTATAGGTGCCTGGATGCTTAAAATGTTTTTAGCACATGCTAAAGTTCCTAAATTGAAATACTAGTTATAAGATATATTGGAATTCACTTTTAAAACAGTGGCACTCGTTCGTTTCCGAAAGGTGCATAACATAAACATGAAACATAACATAAATATCTTAACTATGGTAAATTTTACAACATACAGTAAACAATGATAATAGTAATAAATCAATAAGAATAGTTATGATATTAATAACAATACTGTACTAATAAAAATAATAGTAATAATATAATAATTATAATACTAATAAAAATAATAAAAGTAGTAATAATATAACAATCATAATAATAACTGTAAGCAAAATAGTCCTAATGACAATGTAATAATAATAATAATAATAATAGTAATAATATGTCAATAAGAATAGTGATGATAATAATAGTAATAACATAATAATTATAATATTAATAATAATAATAAAAGTACTAATAATATAATAATCATAATAAAAATAATAATAATGCATATGGTAGTGGTTCTTGGGTGTTAAATAGGATCCTTTACAATGCAAAAATGGATGTACAATTACTAGCTTGTCTCCATAAAAAAATAAAAATTTAGCCCTCACTCATTACACTGAAAAACATTCATTAATACTTTTTATACCTAAAGTACCTTATCGATGCCTAATATTTAACAATAATATTACAAATAATCGTATGCTCCAACAAACAAAAAGAAAATTTAAATTGAAAATTCACTTTTTCACAAATTGTTCTATTCTTGCCAGCTGGCAGGAATTATAAATGAAGGCCACAAAAAGAAATGCACAAAAATTAATAGCCATTGTATATGTTCACATTGAGTAAAACATACACACTTTATATATTACTGTATTTGTAGTAATTTACGCTAGTCCTAGAGAATCGAATCGGCGCTAATTATTTCGGACTAATAATTTTATGACCACTAGAACCATCATACTTGCCAACCCTACTGATTAAGGCAGTTGGCTACTACTTTATTCACTTTCCCACCGCCTACCGCCTTACTACCCTACAGCAAGAAGGTTTTATAATGAACGGCCTACAGCCTTTTCAAAAGAGCAAAAATTATAAATCATTGGCAGCCCTCTAGGTCCCGAAACATTGAGTGGAAACCCGAAAAACCATGTACAGTTCTGTAAGATAGGCAAAGTATTTTTTTTTTTGCTGGACAAATTATAAAACCTAAGTAGTGGGGATGGTGGCGCGAGTGTGCGTCCTAAACTTTGCCATAATCTGGACCCACCCTTAGTTACACAGCTTTTGAAATTAAAATGATGGCAGGTTAAATACATCAATCAATGGGCGTATTCGACTGGTCGTTTTTTGTTAAACCACGCCTACCTGCGCAGTAGTAAAATCTCATTTAACGAAAGCGACTAGTCGAATAGAAAATATACATAGTTGACATTGGATATGACGTAAGGCCTGGAAAGCTCCCCCACACATCGTAAAGATGAATGAGGGTGTAATGGATTCTGCAAGCTTTACTGTTTTACTACCTCTAGTATTTGAAAGTTCCGAAGAAAGTAGTGATGATGAAACAGAATACATTCATGCTGTAGCAGCAATGAAAAGTAAAAGGTAGGCTCGGGAGCTAGGCCTACAATAATAGGCTACTGTTGCTCCCTAAAAAAAGAAATAAATAAAATTATTATTTGAGAATCTATCAGAGATTTGAAGTAATTTAATTTCTACAAACAACAAACTTTGGGAAGTACCTCGTCGTATTACTGCTGCACGCCATGATTTTTTTGGTGACGTCGCAAAACTTTTTAGAATTTAACGCACTTTTCATTTCGTTAACTTCCGTTGTCAACGACGGTCAAATTCACGACCAGTCGAATGAGAATTTTACTTAACGCAAAATCGTTCTCAACGAAATGTACCAGTCGAATACGCCCAATAAATCATCATCATCAACACATCGTTTCAAAAAAACAATATCAAAATAATGGTTTGCCTTTCTTCATTCACTCCAACAATTAGATAACAATAAATAATAACAATAAACCAACGCAGAAATAAATTAAGCAGTAACTACTGGTGTAAGATACAAATTCAAGTATCAAGCAAGACAGACAGATGCTCTCCTCTCCGTTTCTGCTGCTGGGAGCTCAGGTGGTGGATGGGGATGATCTCCATCATCACACAAGAACTACAGTACACACCAGGGAATTTTCTCACTATATACAGTGAATTACAATCACTTTTATGCGAGTTTATGTTTATTCTATAGCTACAAACATACCTTATAATACAAAACATATAAATTATCTAATTACGGAGTTTTATACTTATTGTATTCTTGTTTTCAATGTCAATTTGGAACAAAAGCGGCTTCTTTTTCGTGAAAATCTAAAGCATCTAAAAGAACGCCCTCAAATTTTACATTATTTAAAGGTCAAATAACACGCTTGATCAATTCTGGCTGACCCACGAACTATAGTGTAGTGAAACAGCAGTTTGTTTTTTGTTCTTCATTTTCATAATTAATTAATATTGTATTTATTATAACTGTTTTATTTGATGCATAGGGCTACAGTATTTCTTAGGCATTTGTCATCAAACTCAGTTTTCAGTTCTGGTTTCCTCGAAGTTAAACACAGAAACGGCGGGGTGTTATTGTGAGTCAATAATTTTTAATTTGGCTTTTCTGCGAATCGTTCGTTTTTGTGGGCAACCGCCGTGCTCTCTATCGGGCTTCATACTTAAACTACCTGAGGGTAGGGGCCTAGGCCTAACTTATTGCAAGGAAATATAGCTTAAAACAAATGACTTGTTATGATAAGAAGAGTGATTAAAATGACCTTATTATGAAAAATTACAATTAAGAAAAATAAATTACAGTTTAGACTCAGATTTCTAGTTGTTATGGACAAATTTTAATATATTTAATAAAATGAGAGACTATTCCCTTTATTAATCACCCTTTTTTAAACAATTATATTCATTCCATTCTCAGAATGTAAAAATAACTTGATTTTATATATGTTGATTCGGTAAAAAAAAGAAAGAAAATGTAACATTGAACAATGCTAACATTTTGTGACCTTAAATTCATGGTTTATTAGAGGTTACTCCAAAACGACTATTTACCTGAGTAGCCATGTGAATAAAATAGGAATCATGGTTATGGTTATTTGCATCTTAGGAATTTGCACAAATACACACAACCAATCCTCTGTCGAACACATTGTTACAAATAGCGTTTCCTGCCCAAGGCAGTTAATGACTGGAACTGCCTCCCCCACTGAAATCACAGTGTCTCAGAAAAATGCATCTGAACAAGCCCTTGATAATGTTTTTAAAGATTAACTTAATACTAATCGAGCACATGTTACGCGATTGCATACACACTTGATTATAGTGCTGAAATCAGTGATGTTCAGTTACCAAAATCTGAAGATTCAATGAAATCTTGGTTACAAAATTGGTTAAGGCAAGCATTCCATTACACAGAAGTTAATAGTATGTACACATAAATTGGAGATAATGCTCCATAAAAACAAGTTTTCACTTGACGTACTGTATTTCTTAAAATAAATCAACATAAACGATTCTCAAGCGATTTCTTCGGGCTCACGAAGATGTACACAAATACAATGATAGATGGTCGCTTCAGGCTAGTGTGCGCTGTTTTTTTCTTCATGTGGGCTTCATTATTGCGAAGGTCTCAAAATAGTGATGGACGATCGGGCCCACTTCGTTAAAAAATCGGTGGGTGGTGTAAAAAAAAAACTTGCCTTCGTCAGTTTTTATGCTTTGGTAGGATGATAAACTAGAAATTATTTTATGGGGCCTAATGCGGCTCCTTTTTAAGTTTGACCCCAGCGTACCCTATACACCGACAAAAGAAAACCAAGCAAGGGCTGGGCATTATAGCCATTAAAACTAATATATGACATATAAATTGTGCAGTTGGCTAACAATCAAGGGTTGTGTTGTCAAGCATCCAAATATACTTGTACAGTTATCAAAATTTGATGGTTTGTTTTTGCATTTCTTATTTTGCCAGAAAACCAGGAAGGACCAGTTCCATAGCCATGCATCCAAATGTAGATTGTAGGTATGATGACATCATTACCTCTGCAGAGGATAAACGTCTCTACCGTGGATTGTTACTGAAAAATGGCATGAAGGTACTGATGATTAGTGATCCAACTACAGAGAAAGCAGCTGCAGCAATGGATGTTCACATTGGTATATTAATTAAATAAACATTACTCCCAAAATCTTCCAAATTCACACAAAAACTAAAATATATTTGAAAAGGTACCTCGTGATTTTTTTGATATAATGAATATGGGCCAGTTTACCTGTATTCATTTGGTTTATTTTAAATTTAAAAAAGTGAACATTGAGACCATGAACTTAGTGCTTAGACTAGTAGTCAACAGGTAAACCTTCCGTAAGTGGACACCAACGGGTTCAGGAAAAATGTACGCTTACGAGAATTTCGGCCAAGAGAGGACTAAAGTTGTAAAATTATGTATACGTCCTTATGTCTCATTTCACGGCATTCTAAACAGAAATGTCCTCGTAATATCTAGACAGTGCATTTTATATTTTATTAAATATGATTTTTATCATATTTAAGATTGGTTTAGTAATATGATTCTCAGCAATTACAGTATAAGGACGATTTTGTACAGAAATTTGTGTTCAATTTACAGAAAAAAAACTAAATTTTCCGGTTATGGGAGGTAAATTAACATACAAAAAATGTAAATTTTATGACAAAAAGTGTCCGCGTTCGCTTCCGGGAGGTGTCCGCTTACGGGGGGTACCAAATGCACTGATAGTAGAACAGTCGGGTCTTTGAATTAGTGTCTGTTATGGGAGGTGTCTGCACAGGGAGTTTCAACTGTATTCAATTTTATCTGCATGGATGTCTTGCAGGCCATTCTCTTTATAAGCCTCAATTTGTTTGCACACAGCATGCTTAGCACAATTGCATATCACCGGGTAGTAGACTTTGGTTTTGGGATTCACACAAGAAAAGACAATTCTCTCCTCATTTTCCATTCCTTTAAAGGTTTAGGAGCAATCAGCTCATATAAATGTGGCAAATCAATAAATTATATAAAATATGTAATAACAATATTTTATTAAAACTGGGGATTTTGGAAGAATGTCCCTTTAATTATATCTGAGACTATATATAGTCTATAGTAATCTCAGATTCAGTGGTGGCGCCAGCGGGGGGGGCCGGGGAATGCTTCCCCCGCCCTCCCCCTGTTTTTTTGTTTTTATTTTGCTCATCAAAACCAAACGGGCAACCACGCCCACCCGGACTCCCCTCTCTGTCGGGGACCATGGCTCCCTGTCGGGGACCATGGCCCCCCACTTGCCTTAATGTTTAGTGATTTACTAGATATAACCTTTATGAATTTCTTCAATTTTGCTCCTCAACATGTACTTGCACTCTGAGGTCAACATCGGACCAAACACTTCTCTTCTGTCCATCTTGAGTAAAAGTCATGTAGGGAAAGATCCTTCAAGATTGCTGCACCAAAGTTATGGAATGCTTTACCATTTTCTATCCGTGATTCACCCTCTGTTTCTGTTTGCAAACATTTGAAAACTTGCTATTTTGTTCTTTATGATTTTGATTATATTTTTCCTTTACACTTGTTTTTAAGGGCATAGATACCTTAGTATCTTGCACTATTTAAATATTTAACAATTTAATCTGTTCATATGTATTTTACTTTTTTGTTTCCAGGTTCTTTATCTGATCCTTGGGATCTTCCAGGACTTGCACATTTCCTTGAACACATGTTATTCTTAGGAACAAAAAAGGTAAGGTTTAATAGATAAGTGGATAACAGTAGGTTTAATGTCAAAGTTGCAAAAGCCAAAAACAGATTGGCAATGAAGAAAATTCAGCTTAGAAAAATGTAATTATATATTGTTAAACAGAAATCACATGAATCTGTAATGATAACTAAGTTGGATGTAAAAATTACTTGACTTCAGCAAAATCGACTTAGACACATTTAAATGTACTAGCCCATTATAGGGCTAAATTTGTGAATACGAAACGGTTAATTACGAAATTTCCTTAATAGGGAAGTTTTTAAATCAGATAAAACAAATACAGTATTTCATCCTCATATTCCCATGACCTCAAACAATTAATGTGCCTGCATATTTATTGTGCGCATTCATCATGAATGTGAATTGCTTTTTGACAGGTTATTTTTGAAAAACTCTTTCAACACCATTGGGTCACATCATGTTACAAATTTTAATATTACATTTTATTAATAATTTTCTACTATATGTTTTCTGTCTACTGATGAATTTATTGTTTAGTTTAATACTACAGATATAGTATTCTAATTTGATTATTTTTGTAAATCTTTCATTAAAATTATACTTTTATAATGTGAATTAATGAACAGTATTACTGTATATTATTACTAATTGTATAATTTATTCTACATCCATTTTATTGTACTATTAAGTATATTGCTTTAACATATACAATATGCACAGCAGGTGTCATAATTCACATCTGATAATGTTTTTATCCTATATAAATATGCTTGAATAAATAAATTTGAATAATTAAATTTTCTATGGTGTTGCATTAAGATGTATTTTCTCACTTGAAAATGACCAAAAATAAACATTAATTTTGAATTAACTTGCTTGGTTAAAGTACATTAAAGTTAAAAACTTCAGCACATTATATGTTTAGTAAGTTTTTTACACTCGAAAGTAACCAAATTTCAAACATGTTGATGTTTTTTTTAGTAGTATTTAATTAACATTGCAAAATTTGAGGTAAATACTTTTTAAATACCATAGTTTGTAGGATCATGGTCATAACCTCTATATTTCTTCAAAAATGTTCCAGGGGTTTTTTTTGTCTAGTGTAAATTATGCAAGTTTTCAAAATAAATAATTTGTTATTTTAAATTTACAATACATCTTTAATTGTATATAAATGGATTAATATAATACTGTATAGTTGATTAAGTATGATTTTTTTATCTTTATGTTTACAGTATCCATCTGAAAATGCTTACATGCAGGTTAGTTGTGTGAATATTTTGTTGGGTATTAAGTTGAATTTAGGGGAACAAATATAAAGAGAAGGGTACCACTACCTAATTAACCATAACATTGCTGCATGCACCTGTAGTTTCAATGTTGGAACAAGTTGCTTCAGGTGGCATCATCGTCACCATCACCACCATTATTTTCACTATCATAATTTTCACCACCATCACTTTAGTTGTAACAGCTATCATTATAGTTTTCACCACCATCCTCATAGTTGACACCTTATAACTTTAGTTGTCATGACCACCATCATCATAATTGTCACCACCATTATCATAGTTGTCACCATTATCATCATAGTTGTAACCACTATTGTCATTGTTGTCACCATTATAATATTTGTCACCATTCATCATTGTCACCATTATCATAAAAGTTAAGCAAGTCACCAAAATCATTGTTGATACCACCATCATCGTAATTGTTACTACCATCATAAAAGTTATCAGCACCATGAACATAGTTACTACCACCACCAACAGTGCCACCAACATCAGTGTTACCATCATCATTGTCACCAAAGTCATTGGTGTCATCATAGTCATCGCTACTTATCTTTATCATTGTATACTGTATAATTATCAACAATTGATTATTTTCCTTTTATATCATCTTTGGTTTTTATATAACAATAGTTTAAAAATAGGTCTAAAACTATCATTTTTCATGATCACTATAACTATTTTTCTTGTTAGTATTTGTCAGAGCATGGAGGATCTTCAAATGCTTTCACATCTGGACAACATACAAACTTTTATTTTGATGTTGGTTGTGAACATTTTTCAGGAGCACTAGATAGGTAATTTATTAACACATTTCTACCTAGTATCACAGATGTAATTTTTTGTTTGTATTTGTTTCTGTAACACTGCATCTCTGCTGAACCTGGGTTCAAGGCTAGGCTAAGCCTTGAAAATTAACAGGTAAATGGTGCAGATGCCAAATGGTTAGTTTTGGGATAGTTCACTGTTTGTTTGTTCATTTATTTCCAATGTAAAGAACCTAAGCATACATTGGAGGAGGCTAAATAAATTAACCAAAACAGTTTAACGAGAACACTGGGATTAAAAGTTCTATGGATAAATCTATAGAACAATTAGTTGTGACCTAAATATTCACAACATTTCAGCATTGAGATAATGCAGAAAAACATGTTGCATTGTGAGTTCCAAATCAAAAGTGGGTCTACAACTCAAATTACACAGTGGTAAAAAATATGAAAATTAGAGATTTTGAAACGATTGTGTTTAAAAACCAAATTTACATTAAAAATATACTGTAACTCAACACTTGAAGGAAAGTTTAGTTCTGTCCACTTTTTGATTTCATGCCTTTGTAAAGTGTTTTTCTTCATTATCTCATTGTGTTTTAAAATTTTGTCACTTACGTCACAACTATGAAGTTATGGGTTTATCCATACAAATTACAATCCCGGAGTTCCCCTTTAAGCTAAAACCCCTATACATAATTATAATAATTATAAGTTTGACATGACAATAAGCAAGTATCTAAATTGAAAAGAAAATTTAAATATATGGAAATCCTTTCAACATCATCTATTGTAAAATAAAAAAACAAAAGTTTAACCATTAAGAACTAATTTTTATATTTTTATTCCTACGATCCTTAAGGTTATTTTTGTTTATGTTAGATTTGCCCAGTTTTTTATCTGCCCACTACTTAATGAAGAGGCCACAGAACGTGAAGTTAATGCTGTTGATCAGGAGTATACACGCAACAACAAACAAGACAATTGGAGGCTCTTTCAATTGGAGAAATCTACCTCAAAAAATAACCATGTATATACAAAATTCAATGCAGGTAAATATTTTTAAAATATCGAATGACTTTGAGCGAGATACCGAAAAATATTTTACGAACTGTGGTAAAATGTGAGGTCTCACCACAAAATGAGTCTCATGGTAGGAAAATCCAAAATGGAGTTATTGGTGCCTTCTAATAGAGCATAATATAAGCTGTAATCTACACTTTAAATGACATTCATTGGATAAGTAGATCCAAAGATTTGAGCATTTGAAGTTCTCATGCATGGAAACACGGTTTGGAGAAAATCACCATAAAGCAATTGAAAAATAAAGAAACAAAAGAATATCAATCTCAGAAAATCTGCTTAAATGACACTTTCCCGCATGAAAACTTACTTAAAAGGTATATTATAATGAAATTTAAGTACCATAGTACTCATAATTTATTAAAAATAAATTTCTCAAAAATTTGACTTCAGACTTATTTTTGTGATTATCTCAATTTGATCTCACCTACGATGCGACTCATTTTGTGGTGAGACCTCACAAATATTAAACTCGTATTTAACTCATTCAATATTTTGCCGCAGCTCGAAAATAGGCATTCAATATTATAATTATTATTCAAATAGTTTACTTACAAGGTCATATTTGTCAGAATTATACTTAATTAAAACAGGAGATAGAAAAATGTGAGGTCTCACCGCAAAATGAGTTGCATCGTAGGTGAGATCAATTAGAGATAATCAATAAAATAGGTCCCAAGTCAAATTTTTGAGAAATTTAGTTTTAATCAATTATGAGGTCAAGGTCAGTTTTCATGCAAGAAAGTGTCCTTCATGCAGATTTTCAGTCTTTTAATTGTTTATCTTTCGATTGGTTTATGGGCGATTTTCTCAAAACCCGTGTTTCTATACATGCAAACAATAGCGGCGCCCGGAATTCCCCGACGGCAGGGCAATGCCCCCGACAGGGAGGGGTAACCCCTGATGGCACCCGACGAGTAGGCCAAGCGTGAGGTGCGCATGTTCCTGGTTTTTAGTCTGACAAGCAAAAAAAAACGTTATTTGCTGTATTTAGCACCATTTTTCAGCCTTTTGGTACATTTTGGGGGTGGGGGTGTAGCGCGTAGTAGCGCCACAGACTGCATGCAAACTTCAAATGCTGATGTACTTATCCAATGTGTGTCATTTAATTATGCTCTATTAGAAGATATCAATAACTCAATTTTGGATTTTCCTACCATGAGACTCATTTTGTGGTGAGACCTAACAAAATAGCCGATATACCATAATTATTTGTTTCTTTTGTTTCAGGCAATAAAGAAACACTGCAGACTATTCCATTAAAAGACGGGGTAAATGTACGAGAGGAGCTGTTGAATTTTCATTCTAAGTACTACTCCTCTAACATCATGGCACTAGCAATACTTGGCAAAGGTGAGTGTTGATAATTACAAGAAGTTGTTTTTAGATTTCAAACATTTAAACATGGATTCTCTCTAATCTGCTTTTTGGCACATTTGTGATGTGTCACCACGAAATGAGTCGTGTTGTACAGAAAACTAAAATTGAGTTATTGTTGTATTTAGATAGAAGAGATAATAAGCTTTAAATTGTTTTTTAAATGAGGTTCATAGCTTCAGTATAACCAGAGAAAAATCAGTT